>JAVCKZ010092958.1:0-11599 GCA_034780755.1 Lepetodrilus elevatus | reverse complement strand
CTTGTAGGCTACAACTATTGTAACGTCAACGCTTTCTATTGTGGCGGAAGCCCAGTTACAACTATTGTAGCACTACACGAGCGTCGTGCAACAACCTCCTGAACTAAACAAGATTCGGAACTAGCCAACTCATTGTATTATATAAAATTTGATTATTAGTAGTAGTAGTAGATGTAGTAGTAGTAGTAGTAGTAGTAGTAGTAGTAGTAGTAGTAGTAGTTTGATTGTATGAATACTTATGTCAAAGGAGGAATATCTCACCCATAGGCAACCACAGTAGTAGTGATAGTAGTAGTATATTATTATTATTATTATGATCATATTAATATCATATCATGTATACTATAATAATGTTTATGGGTGTAGGAAGCTTTACCATGTATCATGGTAATACCATAATAGTTTCTCATCACATTTCTATTTCAATCCTACTGGGTACCCATTCCCTGCCCAGAGCAAGTCAGGGCAAGTAACAATGACACCAAAGGTGCTAAATGTTAAAAAGTATGTTGCCCGCAGTGCAATTTAACTTGCCCCTGTACGTTAGGCATATGTTAGTCCAGAGCCCTGAACTACAGGTCTGTTAAATACATCAGCAGTGAAAAATAAATATTTAGGTACTAAAATATATTATCTTTTAAGACTTTATCACAGTAAAAAATATATATTTACATACATATATTGATAAAGTCATGTATATGTTGCACATTCAATTTTACTTTAAGATAATTTCTAAGAAATTATTTTCAAATTATTTTTCATTTTCTTGAGCATTGCTTTATGATTTGTTTTTTAAATATATATATTTTATTAAATTTTCAGGATTGTTATTTAAATGAATGTATCCTCTAGGAGTTGCATTAATCAGTTACCTCTCGACTTCCTTCCGTACAGGCCAAGATGGGCTACAAGTCTGGGAAAGGTCTGGGTAAGTTTGGCCAGGGGCGAGTGGAGATAGTTGAGGCGTCTAAACAGCGGGGCAGAAGAGGTCTGGGTTTGCATCTCGACGGACTTGAAGCGAAAGACATTGAATGGAACTTTCTAGAAGAAGAGGTAAATATATCTAATATTTCTGTGTGTATATAGCATGTCTATTCAAAGTAACTTTTAAATTTCTATAATAAAGAGATTTCAAAATGCATCAGTAACAATTGGCATGAGAATAGGGGAAAAGGTCTGTTTGTGCTTTCAACTGAATATTTTGTGCAGATCATAGATGAAGAACCTGTTGAATGGATTCCGTCATACCGTGAACCGATCCCATCACTGGAGGAAATGCTGACATGGAAAGTTATTGGACCGGTAAGTAAGACTGCTAGTTATGGTTAGCCAGCGTTAAAAACATTGTTACATTAACCCTCTCCCTGCTGAAGGTGACTTAAGTTGCCCGATCACATGCAGAAATAGAACACTTTGATTATATTCAGCAGGGAAAAGGTTAAGTAAATAGAATAGAAATATAAAAATAACTGATGAACATTTTGTTGATTTTCAGAAAAAACGGGAATTATCTGATGAGGATTCATTCTGTACACCAAAAATATTGGAGCTGGTTCTAGACGGCAAGGTACGTCCCGCTACAGAACACTGCATTAGTCGCCTATGGGTGAGATAGTTCCGCCGCAACGTAAAAGATTAATTCAATGAGTGGGTCAGCAGTGCCTGTCCTCATGGCCGCGACAGGTATTTTCAGTGAGGACTGGCAAAGTTTTAGCCTTGCACGTGCATATTTTGTGGTTTTTTTTACTTACCAGTCCGCCTTTCTGGCAGTGAACTTGCTGGAGTTTCATACACTGGGGTCAGTGATTCATTGTCCATGTTGACACATAGATGGGATAGCACGGAGGTATAGTAGTGGACAACACATCTGGAAGTTTGGGTTCATGTCTGGAAGTCTAGATATTCAAGTTTGACATATTTGAAATATTTACCATGTTTATATTAAAATGCAATAAAATTTCATCCATGACTAGGTATCGTTGTATTTAATTCTACTACATTTCATAATTGGCGCTATGTTTGACTTGCAGTCTGTTTTCGATGTGCTTGAACCTGAAGAGATGAGAAGAGCACGGACCAGGTCAAACCCGTACGAAACCATCCGCGGGGTGTTCTTTCTCAACAGGTACGTACGTGTCTGTTTTACTGACCAACCTGGGTCGGGTATCTCAAAGTTGGCACTTATTGTTCATGGCAGTTGAATCGAATCTTCTATTCCTTTTCATTATGTTAGCCAGTCATCTCAATGTGCACTATTGTCTTGTCACACGAGAGCTGGGCAAGGGGAGATCCCAGATTTCTAAATTTAACTTAGGATTCCCCTCAGCCCTTGAGCGTTCACAGATACCACTTTCTCTGAGTCCTAGCTTCTTCCTTCTTCTCATGTTATCCATGTTGAGTGGATGTGAAACGTCAATTATGCCATTGTTTGTATGCTAAAATATTTCGATCACCATGATCTCTATTATTCATTGTACTAATTGTTTTTTAATTGTGTTTCCATATTTAATAGCCTAGTTTTCTTATGGATACAAATTCAGATTATAGTACGTACATAATATTGTTGACATATTCAGTGTTCAATTGCTTCTTTTCCAATCAGCAGTTTATGATGTACAACCTCGAGATATTCTTGAACCTTCAAACCTTTTGTAAACTCTTATTCTATACTAATTTACTTTTCAGGGCTGCTATGAAAATGGCTAATATGGACGCTCTGCTAGATTTTATGTTTACTTCACCCAAAACCCCACAAGGAGTAAGTTGCAATAATATATTTTCAATGACTCAATAATATCAATCAATAAGTTAGTGGTATCTGCATTATCATAGTGAAACAACACATTAATCATGTTAATATTTTTTCCCAATTTCATGCCAATCTGTTTTCAGGGTGACCAGTCGGTAGTCGAAGAACTTGGTCAATAACATGTGCTGGATTTCATCATAATGTGGACATTTTGAAATAAAATGCGAAATAGTTTTATGATCTCAAAGTCCATCATTATCCATCATTACAATATGGAATCGACACATTCAGAAAGAGAAAAAAAATGTATTTACCCCATATGAAATCGGCTCATATTCAAAGACAAAACTTAATATATACTTATTTTTATGCGTTTTATTCTCACATTTCAGCAGAAGACTGTGAGTGGCAATGAGCTGCTGTACTTCGCGGACATCTGCGCAGGTCCCGGGGGATTCAGCGAGTACGTGCTCTGGAGGAAGAAGGGCGACACCAAGGGTTTCGGATTCACTCTCAAAGGTGGATGTGACTTCAAGCTGGAGGACTTCTTTGCTGGACCCAGCGAGATGTTTGAGCCACACTACGGTCAGTCAGTTAGACCAACATTGACCAATAATTTAACATAAATAATAATAATAATAAGCATGTTTAAATTTGTCTAACATGTTTCCATTCATTTCTGTCATAACAAGTATTAGTTGGTCCTTAGTAAGTTATACTTTAATCCTCTCCCTGTGTACTGCTGGATTAGGTAAAGTTACTGCTCTTTAGGGCATCTCTGGTTGCCTTCAGCATGGCGAATGTTAATGAGTTATATTTTACTAAGTTCTCCTTGATAATGGGAAAAGCCTAATTGAACTAAAGTAATTAGTTAAGACATTGAATTACTTAATGTAGCAAATTAACATTGGTAATCTAACTGAAATGTCAACTTTCTGCTTTCCCATAGTTGCTATCCAGCTTTGTGATTGGACATTGTACACTTCATCAAACCTTCCTCTATGTTCTACTTGTAGGTGAGGGCGGACTGGAAGGTGACGGAGACATATTCAGTTCAGCCAATCAGGAAGCTTTTACCAAGTTTGTGCTGGAAAACACTGATGGAAAGGGCGTCCATTTTGTGACAGCAGATGGGGTATGTTGTCGATCATTGCTTTTTTAATTCTGACATTCAATTGTTGAAACATTTCATATGAATTGGAACATGGCCTAGAGTTACTTATCATTCGAGATAATCTTATCATTTAATTTATATGTTTTTCTTGCTGTAGGGCTTCTCTGTGGAAGGCCAGGAAAACCTTCAGGAGATTCTGTCTAAACAACTTTATCTGTGTCAGTTTCTGGTCGCGCTCGCCATCCTCAGAGAAGGTTAGTCCTGTGATTGTCCTCCGACGTGCAAAACCTCCGTAGTTAGTCCATAAAATACTATCGTCTCTACTAGACCAATAAGACCACAAATATCTCCTTTCGCCAAGATTATTAATCATGCCAGTGCTTAGAAGTCAATCATATGAACTGATAATATTTACATCTTGTTTCAGGCGGCCATTTTGTCTGTAAGCTGTTTGACGTCTTCACACCGTTCAGTGTGGGCTTAGTGTATCTCATGTATCTCGCCTTTGAGAAAGTCAGCATCTTTAAGCCAGTCACCAGCCGACCAGCTAACTCAGAACGGTAATTTGCATTACGCTCTTAGTACGTTCCTCCTGAAGGATGTCAATCTGGGTGTACTGAGTAGAATGTTTCCAGTATAGTAGCACCTCACTACCATCTAAACAACTGAGTCCTTCATGCTAAAGCCACCTATACGTAGTCCATTGGATTGGGTCTCCCATGTAGTAGAATCATCTGGGCATCTGACTTTGGAATTCAGTCTATGTGTGCAATATCTAGCTGTCCTCAGTTGATAGATATTTTCAATGTTGAATAATAAGTTGTCCGACTGGTAGTATCTCATCACTCAAGTGAAACTAGCATCTGTCTAATATCCATGCTATCCTTGCTACCATTTGTGAATTAATCAGGATTAATTGAGAACTGAACTGACATTTTTACTATTTTCTAGAATTGGAGTTCTCATCAAATACTAAACGTGTAATTTTTGTCATGATGCATGTGTAACAGAATCATGCTGATCCTGGGATTCAAACCCGAGTTGCTGGATTGTGAATCCAACGTTCTACCGAATGAGCCAAAGGGGTAACCCCGCTGGCCGATACCAGTAGGAGCATCTTATATCACTCCTGACAACATATGTGAAAAGAATACTAGGTTTGTAGTTCTATTATAATGCACGACGCTCTTGTAGGCTACAACTATGGTAACGTCAACGCTTTTGTAGCACTACAAGAGCGTCGTGCAATGGGCACCTGGCTTGTAATTTATATCATGGAATTATTTTTTAAAATCTACATTTGCTCACGTAATGAATCACCAAGACAATTTGTGTTTCTCCCCACCAGATATATCGTGTGTAAATGGAAGAAGGCGAACGTTGAGAACGTCCTGCAGTATATGAGGCACATCAACGAAGACTTGTGTGTTTACATGGGCGCCATGGCAACAGATGACGTCAACGAAGTTGTTCCCATGGAGATCCTGACAGGCAACGAGGATTTCTTCAACTACATCCACGAATCCAATGACATGTGAGTAGTGGCGTCCCATCGTGGAGTTGTTATACGCTGTATTAATCAGTAATTTTTGCATATGGATTAAATATTTCCTTCAATGCATCAAATTAATGAAGAAATTATAATGACTGTATTTGGCACCTATGGTTGGCTGTAGCAGGGGGATGGTTAAATGTCGGATCATGCAATCTGACTGTGACAGCATATTTTCAGGGGGTTGGTGGTAGTGCAATAGCGGCTGCAAGTGGGTCATCGAATTTCGAAGAGTATCATTTAAAACTAGGAATTCCGGTGATAGGCTAACAGAAGTCTATGCATAGAAGTGACTACAAATCCAAAGAAAATCTTAATACAACGTTACAAATGATCGTATCCTTAAATTTCTGTTTGATTCAGAGATGAATTATGTTGTTCAGCATGGTTCACAGGTAATGAATCGTGAGGCGACGTAAGGTACGTAAATAAGACAATACTCATGCACATTTCACCTACACACTTATCACCAAAATCAGTAAACTGGGCACGTCTATAAATAGAAATTGACCCACTTGCAGCGCCTATGGTAAAACATTTGAACTTCGGAGCTAAAGGCCGAGTTCAAATCCCATCTTGGAAGCCTGGAATCATTGTTCTCAAAAGCAACCTTTCTGATGTGACTTCCAAGGGTCGATTGTGTCATTACAAAAGTAGGTCTCAATCTAACTGCAGCTATCCAAAACATTAAAAGTATATGTGAATGTTTTGTATTTGTGTGACAAGGTTTATACTTGACATGTTTGTATCTTGTATAGCTGAACTGTTCTCGATTCAGGTTGGGCAGAAACCAAATTATTGGTCTGAAAAAAATCCAAGTCTTTACACAAAACAGGTGAGTATTGTTCTTGCAGAATCTTGCCTCCATTCTATTTCTCGATCTGCCAGTCATTTAGTAATTTCCAAGAGTAACTAAATGTAGTGTATCTTACTCCGTAAAATAGGCATTATTTGATCAGAAATATGTGAAATATGTTATGTGACCAGTCAAGATCTCCTACATGCTACCACTATGGCCCTATAGTCGAGATCTCCTACATGCTACCACTATGGCCCTATAGTCGAAATCTCCTACATGCTACCACTATGGCCCTATAGTCGAGATCTCCTACATGCTACCACTATGGCCCTATAGTCGAGATCTCCTACATGCTAGATGTCGTACATGCTACCACTATGGCCCTATATAATTAGATACAGAAATACTAGTATAATAATGAGCCATGTTGTCATATTGCAGCGAACTGTATGAAACAAGGCAAGCTGATGTACGAGAAAAATGTCTCAAAAAGTGGCTGGTATGTATGAGTTGTTCCCCCTTGTGGTGGTCCATTCAGTGCGTGTTGATTTCTTTGGATCTTTTACAGTGATTAATAAAATAAAATAATTCACAAAACTTGGATTCTTTGGTTTATACGAGGTTGTGAATGTATGAAAGTTCTGTATTTCAATTTATTTTCATTATAGATCTTGGCACCAATGGAAAAAGTAAACATTGCATCAAATCGGCTGTCAGTAATACCTGCAGATAAAGCCAGGTCTATAATTATCTACATAACAGATTTAATTGTTTTTGCTCATGTGTATTCCATCATTCCATAGATTCCAGATGAAGTGCGGAAAGCTCCATCAAGGCCAGATCCTGGGAAAAAGTTTGCAGAGTTGATCGGGGTAAATCTTGATGGATGCAAATTTGTCGATGATATAAACCAATGTGAATTCATAACTTTGTGGGCACTCACTCACTATTATATTCCACGCTACAACGACTAACACAACATACTTTTAACTAAGTAGGATGTAGCTTTCGGGGCAGGTAGCTGTCAGTGCTAAACTAGTAACCTAAAAATCCAACTTTTAAGCATACCGTATTTATGAATATTTATATTGATAATTGAATTTCCCCACTTTGATAAATAAATATTTTATAGATTTGCTAGTATTGTAGAGAGTGTTGTAGAGAGTGTCGTAGAGTGTTGAACACTTTCAGAAGGAGGACAAAGATTACTTTGAGCACGCCACGACCTGCTTGACGCCAGAGTCTCTGCCGGAGATAAAGAGCGTGTACGACTACATGTGTGCCATCACCGGCGAGGGCAATCGCTTCTATCTGCTGGGCTGTGGGGTAAGTCTGGCCTGTGACAGCCGTGTGTTGATGGGGTAGCCGGGTGGGATATAAGATGCTCCTACTGAGAGAAATGCCACACATGGGTGAGACATGTGGTACAGTTATCTCGCTTCATGCATCTGCTGCCATGTCTTGTGGATGATGCCATTGAAACAGGACCACTGCCGATCCTGGGATTCGAACCCAACTTGTTGGATTGTCAGTCCAACGCTCTACCAACTGAGCCAAAGGGGTAACCCCACTGGCCGAGACCAGTAGGAGCATCTCATATCCCCATCAACACACAGCTGGGAAAGTACCAGAACACCTGATGGGTTTAACACTCAATCCATTGGTTTTGTTGTCAGAGTCTTTCTATAGTGTTATTCCAAACCTTCGTATTGCATGAATTGTACTCATGTCACTGATGATAGGTTGAGAAGTAACAAAAAAAGTGTTTTTTGTTATCCTTAAAAATCTATATCTCACTATATCTCACTATATCTCACATATTATTCATTGTATATCATCTGGGCATACAGGATTTTGACATCTTCCTTTTTCTCATCATTGTAGAAGTCCCATGTCTTCAAGTGGGACGGTCGAGGAAAGTGTAAATGGACGAAGTTGGAGGAGAACCTGAGAATAGAACTTCCTCCTGACACCCTGCTAGAGGTGGAGGACATTCAGGAGCTCAAGGGGGAGGTAAGTCTGAATGGAGGGGAGCAAAGGGGGGTAAGCGGAGAGAGGGGAGGAAGAAAGAGGGAATGACGGAGAGAAGTGTGAGAATTATGGGTGAGAAAGAGGATGATGGTGGGGGTTGGAAGATTTAAGAGAGATAGAAATATTTTGGTAGAGAGTGATTTATGGAGCAAAGACAATATTTTGGTAGAGTACTTATTGTGTCTGCTTCAGGGTCGCGGTCAGAGACGACAGCGGACTATACGCATCTTGGATGTTTTGTTTCTCTGTGGAACCGATGTCCGGAACAAACACTTCAAAGAAAGGTAACTTTTTTTATCTGACATTTTCAGATCTATCTCCAATTTTCAAATGACCATTCCAGTGAATATCCAGTATACTTTTATTCCAATTATATTGAGAACATGCCATGAATATCCATGTAATCATCCATGTACCATGACAGGTCAAGTGACATCACAAGTACAGAATTTCCAAACATTCAATAAGAACTAGGCTGACATGTCCGTACTCCCCACCTCTGCGTTTCAATTCTAACTTATGTATTACACACGTCTATATTGCCAGAAGTATATTATTGAAATGACGCAATGAGGGAATGTTTTTCTCTGTTAAGATTTGAAAAGCTGCAGAAGTTTGTGAAGGCGCTAAGAAAGCAGACACGTTCAGACCTGGCGCCTCTGACGGTACCCACAGTGTTCAAGCTGGAGGAGATGGAGCATGTCTTTGACAGGTGGGCCATAGTCTTGTACTCTACCGTCATCCCAGACAATGATGAAATAGTGTGTCTGTTTAGAAGTCATTTAGCAGGCTGTGGCTGTCGGTGTTGTGTAAATTAATTGCAAATTAATTCAACTGAAAAAAATATTGAAACACTGTGATACCACCATTATAATAATAACAGGATATATTTTTTTATCCTTTTAGCTGGTTGAAATTTTAGGAAAATATTAATATTGAAAATTATCTAGGTTTATAAAGTTTTTTAATAATTATTCGACCCATATATGAGTATCGGTATGCTCATATTTTTAGGTTGAAAAATACATTATTTTCATCAATGTATGTTTTTGAAGTAGTAGAGAGTTGACATTTCCGTACAGGAGCGTTATCATACTCCACTGTTGTGTTCACAGACTGGAGATGAAGGTCGTCAAGGGAAGTGGCGGCAAGCCCAGGTTATGTTACCGCAATGACTCCGGAAACTACTTCCATCCGCATGGAATCTACTTCATAAAGACTGTCAAAGGTGATCAATTGTACTCAAATCATATGTAGCGCAAATTATCATTGCTTAATATTAAATGTTAAAATGAATCTATAGCGTATTGTACTTCTAAAGAAATCCTATTGGGCATAATACAATTATCGTGTTATTTTCAGCATGTGCTCAATTCAGAACATTTAATTCTCTGGTCTATTGTAATTTATTATTGATTATAAAGTAGAATCTCACAAATAAGAAAGCTTTCATCGTGTTATATAAAAGTTGCTCAAATGCCGTGTCTGACTGTGGACAGATCCATGGATGATGGCTCTAAGTAGGTCGGCCAACAGGAAGTACTGGTACAACACTGCCACCCGTGAGTCGTCCTTCGAATATCGAATCGACTGTATTGCTTCTGTCAGGTGAGTTCCAGTTTTTTAGCGGTTACGTTACTTTACATTCTTCCATGTACGCCAATCTAATTATAATCATTTTCTTCCTTAAACATTCTGACATTCTTTTGGAATTGTTGCAAGTCCAAATATCTGAGCATCAGTTTCATATCCGATTTTAATGACAAATATTCACATGGACTGCTATTTATTTTTCCACAGTCCATTTCACAGGGACTGCTATATATTTTCATGGGGACTGCTATTTGTTTTCACAGGGACTGCAAGCTGAGAAGTCTTCAGTGGGTGTGGGAACGTGGGGTCAAAGTTCATGACCACCAGGAGGAAGCTGACCCCAGCAAGTTGTCCCGAGAGGATGTGACGAACTATGTCCTGAAACTGATGAGGTCATAGTGAGGTCATAGTTACTGGACGACCGGTTAAAACACACTGCCAGCTCACTGATCGAAAATGTCACCAATCCAAGGAACTGGAAGATTCAGGACAATTTATTTTTCATGGAACATCAGCTGATCCCCAGAATGAGTCACGGAACAGCAGCTGATCCCTAGAATGAGTCGTGGAACAGCAGCTGATCCACAGAATGAGTCGCGGAACAGCAGCTGATCCACAGAATGAGTCGTGGAATGGCAGTTGATCCACAGAATGAGTCTCGGAATGGCAGTTGATCCCCAGAATGAGTCGTGGAACAGCAGCTGATCCCCAGAATGAGTCGCGGAACAGCAGCTGATCCACAGAATGAGTCTCGGAATGGCAGTTGATCCCCAGAATGAGTCGTGGAACAGCAGCTGATCCACAGAATGAGTCACGGAACGGCAGCTGATCCCCAGAATGAATGAATACGGACATTGTTGGAGCTGCCACCTACTAGGCTCGGACAGCTGGGTTACGCCACATGCATGTACGTCAATGAACAGTTTTATGTTCACCAGTTTGGCGGGTGGTAGCGCAATGCTAGAACATTTGCACTTCAGAGACAAAGGTCCCGCTTCAAGTTCCGTCCTGGGATCCCGGTATCAATGTTTGCGAAATTTACCATTCTGACATGTTCATGATAGGATGCGCTGTCGGTACCATGGCAATGCAGTTATCATCTTTGTTCTGTCTGTACCATCCGGTGCTCACAGGTTTACTGCAGCGTTCAGCGCTACGGATATTTCAGGTTTCCTCCTGCCCTAACATGATAAGATGTGATATTAGTGTAAGAATCTTGAAAGTGGCTCTAAATCCCAATTCATAAAAAGACACATACATAAAAAGAACAACCATTCTTTGTTCAGTTTCACAAACTACCATGAAATCTAGTATATACATCATACATCATTCACAGAACCATGATCTTATAGCTACAATCTCTTTGTGAAAGTGTCTCTGTTCATTATGTATAACAATGTATAGCATAAGTATATACATAATCATTTTACCTTCTACGGTCAATTTTGTGCATAGTAAATTTTTATTAATTAGTTTTTTCGCATTTGTCTGAATATTGCATTTCAAGAATATTATTACTGTTGTTGAATACTGCTGAAGAGAGTAGTGTGTGTGTGTGTGTGTGACAATCTGTGTGTGTGTGTATATGTTTATGTGTGTGTGTAAGGAGGTGGGGTGGATGGTTCAAATACATATTTAGTCTTATAAATTTTGATTGAGCATTAGATTACTCAGATTAAGTACTCATTCTAACATGACTTGTATGAATACCCTACAGCGATTGGTCAAAAAGTGCCACGCCCACGAAATCAGACACCGTCT
>JAVCKZ010092947.1:0-11600 GCA_034780755.1 Lepetodrilus elevatus | reverse complement strand
ATTTACACTAACAAGTGTATTTTTTGTATGCGTTACAACCTACCCCGCAGCATGGTACAACCTACCCCTGCACGGGGTAGGTTGTACCATGCTGATCCATGGTGTTTAAACCTAAATTATGCAAATATGAGTTGAGTTGTGGTATAATGGTGTATATAAAACAACGCACCAATGGTACCTCTATCCAATACAACCAAACATATTGCGATATGTGTACACATATTCACGGCAGCAGCAGTTGGAAAAAAAAGTGTTACAACCATCCCCGGTCTCCCCTAAAGAAGCAATTCACAATAGGTGGTAGCAATGTGTTTATACAGTATACGGTCTATTAGTAATGCACATCTGGCATATAATGTATAATATACTAGTACTCGTAGTATAGACTAAGTAATGCATAATTTCAAAATTGCTGAAATTTTTACCGTTTAAAAGACACCATTGCAAACACCAGCAATGACCATTATACCAAATATTAGTATCCACTATCCACCGATACTCATGATGCGGTATTTATTTTAGGAAAATATAAATAATCTGAAGAACAGAGTTGTGATATACATGTATGTCATTTTTACAGTATAGACACGACACGTAATAGCAAATAATTTAAATTAGGTATTATAGCCATATTATTAGCAGGTGTGTTTAATTATGTGTGTACGCATACGCGAATGCTTGTAACGCGCGCTCCACATGCTATTGTAGGATATTCCACTATAGCAAATGGATTAGGAATTAGCTTCGTATAGTAGGATATAATTAATATTTTGTTTGGTTCATATTAAAAAGTACACAATAACAAATACAAAATAAAAGATTTCTTTATAGTTTATCAAGTGAGATTACACCCCGATTCAAATATAGGCCTATTCGTCCACTGATTCTGGTAATCATCACTGTTCATCTACTGTAAGTTTGAATATTTAATGCAATTGACTATCTATATTAGTATATGTATTATTATTTATATAATTTAATACTAGAGTAGATGTAGATGCAATAGCAAGCATATTTCCATAATATTGTTTCGTGCGCAAGTATTTAGCATGAAACAGGTGCGCATTATAAGAAATAATTAAGTCGCCACAGGTTACTTATTTCCGTATTGTTTATGACAGTTTTCGGATAACAGTAGAATGTAACTGCAATACTGAAAATATCAAGCATAGATGCTAAACTGTCCACTATTATTATACTACAAATATTTGAGATAACGAGTCTAGCGTAAATGTTTCTACTCTGGCAATACCACAGTTAGGCATATATTGTGACGTCATTGATTCCTAGTGCATCGATTGGTTGCTTCGAAGACCGGCTAATGAATATTCATCCACCTTCACGTGTACGAGGCTCTTCCAACAACCAATAAAAAGAACCCACTTTCTACCATTGAGCTGATCGCGCGCATTGAAGCCATTTGTCTACGGACTCAGATCGAGCAAGAGGCCAGTGTTGTGTGATTTCTAGATATTCCAAACATAACCATGAAAATTGAGAAGCGGCTAGAGTTGGAAATGAGAGGGAAGAAGTCCGATCAGGTAGTTATACGGGTTATCTCATCGTTCACTCGCTGTCTCTCGCAGATTAGTCGCGTGCACTATCGCTGTCCTTCTCTTGACGAGACCTCCGAGCATGTGGTTTCTCTTGCCTACGCGTTAGATTGTTTCCTTGTGAAAGAAATGACAGTCACAGTATCTAACTAAGTCATCATACGTTAGCTATGATGCCATGCATTATTATTAATCTTGTTGTGAACTTGCAAACGCCTACAGTAGACCAATGCACACCATTTTGTTATGTTGACGCCTTCGGTTGTGTCGCTCATGAAAGCTCAAATATGGCGCCATTTCTTAGTGTGAATTCCATGGTAGAGGCTTAGTGAACATGATTATGTATGAATTTTTATCGATGTAAATGTTTGCGCTGTTCTAATACGTGAGTGTCGTTTTAACAGTAAAATATAGTGTGTTTTTGTCTTTGTCAAACATGGCAACAAGCTAGATCTACTATATTTGCCTTGTTTATAAGCGATGGTAAAACATTGAGAGGTCACGAAGCTTTTGTGTTGTTGAGCTGTTTCGGTCCTTGATGCCTAGCTTATTTCACGACCTCTGTTTCTCCCGGCAGATTAAATACTCATTTGTATCTACTTTTGGAATAGGCATTTAGTTATTGCACGAGACTATGTGTCGCTGTATTTTGTAAACAAAACAAATCGCAGGTTCGGAGGCCTGGTTCAGTTGTCCTAGATTGCTTATCAACTTTACATGTTCGAGTAATCATTTCCAATATTTCGTAGGCAGATCTAGATTTGTTGTACTCGTTTTTCAGCAAGTTATTATTATTGGTACATGACCATGTTGATTAATGCACATGTCAACAGACGAATCTGACAAACGAACGTAGGTTCTACAGCTCTCTCACTTTGTCCCGACGAGTTCGGCAGGCAGCCGCTACAGCAAGGGAGAGAAGTCTTGTTCACCTTCGTCATTCTTCCCGTGTGTGTTGGGCGGAAAAGGCGTGAAGCCGCCATGTTGAATGTACATTGTAGAAAATAGAGATTTCTACTAGATACTTGCTGTTTGAACGATATATTATGTACTATTTATCAAAATTAATACGCTTTGAACACGTTATGACGTTTATGGAGGCTTTGTGTTTCCGCATTAGTAAAGTACGCATTCTGGTTGGTGACCTAGATAACGAAAATGACACGGTGCCTATGAAAATGGATCGACCCAGGGTTGTTTCCCAGACATTGACGTGCAGTATGTTTCTAGTACATAATACAGTTAATATGTTTAGGAAAACTAATGAGTTTAGCTTTTCCGGAGTTTGTACTGTAGTAGTTTTTACGTTCACTGTTGCAATGTTATTGTTAGAAATTGTTGCGCATGTCTTTAGTCGTAGGACGGTCACATTTTTTAATGGACGAAAGTTGGATATCGTTCTTTAAATTATTTTCTCAATGTCATTGGTTGCTCTATATTAAATTGTTTTGCATTTTTTCTTCTTTCATGTTTTGTCTAAACATGACAGTGGACACCTTATGCAACAATAAAAAGTAAAATATTAATCCCAAATATCCATGATAACCTAGATATATATATGCCTGGGTGGCAGACATTTTGTAGGAAAACAATAGCATTTATATCGAAATATAGTATGTGGAAAGTAGTATCAAAGTCTATCCGGTATCGGGACATATTGTTTTACTGCAAACAAATTCTACTAAGATATGGCAGGTGTGTGAAAATGGCACTAAAATTATCTTGGTGTGCAACAGTCATGGGTTGGGGTGGAATGAATGGGGGCAAAATGACATTTCCTTCCTCTCTTCTCTCTTCAATACCTTTAGAAATTTGTTTATGGTCACATGTATTTTTTGGGGCACCTAACTTTAAGACATTGTTTCAAATTGGTCAAACCTTTCCATTTCTCTCTTTCTTTCAAAATCCAATGTGCACCTATTTTGGTATATTTTATTGGTTGCACATCATACATGATATTGCCATTCAAATGCTCATTCCACAATGCTATGTTTCAGGTTATGGACCTGAACCTGGATAACTGTCGCATCAACAGTGACCAGGAGCTGGAGGTGTTGACCTCTGACTTCACGGCCCTGGAGTCGCTGAGCATGATCAACTCCAACATCAGCTCCCTAGAATACTTCCCAGAACTACCCAGTCTCAGAAAGGTAGCAATTCATTTTAATTTTAGTTTTATCATGCCCAGACATAAAATCAAATCACTGACTTTATTTGTGTATAAAATTCAATTCAACAAGTCTGGAATGAAGTCTGGTCCTTTTTAATGCAAATTTTTCAGAACATTTGGAAAACAAATTTGGATACCTTGTTTAGTTTATACCTTGTTTTGTGAAATAAGTCTTCCCATCTGAAGTTGCGCATGGGTGAAATATTCCCACTGATGTTCATAGATTCATCTAAACAATGATCAAATTTAACTTGCTAGTTTTTCTGTTGTATAAAAATAACTAAAATGTTGTTTGTTTCCAGCTTGAATTAAGTGACAACAGAATATCTGGGGGCCTGGATAAATTACAAGGATGTGCGAAACTGTCACAGCTCAGTTTAAGTGGAAATAAAATTAAAGACTTTAAAGATTTAGAATCTCTGGTAAGTTTTCACCCATCTTTCAGGATTAGACCTCAACATTAAAACATTCGCCCGAAATAATTATATCATTTATTAATAAAAAAAATACTAAATTTATACTAGCATGTAGCACTTCTAACCCTGCAACTCTCTCTGTATGTCCTGCATAGTTCGTGCAATATCATTCCTTGTTAAAGTTAATTAAAAGTTTACCTTATAATTGTACCATTATTGCTTGTGTGTGCATGACTATATTTCTTTTTATATTATCCAGAAATCCTTGAGGTGTTTGAAAAGCCTGGATCTGTTCAACTGTGAAGTAACAACTAGTACTGAAGAATACCGGGCGAAAGTCTTTGAAATCCTCGATCAAATAACGTACCTTGATGGTTTTGATCGTGATGATAACGAGGCAGAGGAAGATTCAGAAGGTACCACTAACGCCACTCTAGTGATATTCTGTATGTCGGGCACGATCAGTGTCCGCAAAAATCTGAAGATTTAATATCGTTCAGGGATCAGTTTACTGGACATGGCTTGTTTTTTCTGCCATTCAGCACATACTGGGAAACCACGAGTTAAACCATTGTGGCTGATTCACACGTTGAGTCTGAACAAGCCTTTATATATATTTTTTTAGATGTGCCAAATTTTACACCATTTCATACCGAAAAACCCTGTTCAAATAATGCTCAATGCTAAGAGTAGCTAGGTTAGTCATTCAGTCTGAAATGCAGTGTTTCAGATGGTCATCGGACAATACCCGATTATTTTTGCAAATGTCCGAATTTATTAGAGACCATTCCTGATTATTTTCACAAATGTCCGAAATTTTAAAAACCTGTTAGGATATTGTCCTGAACATTTTGTTGGCCATCTGAAACACTGGAAATGTGTCTTGAATACAAGTATTTGTCTTACTTGTTCACCTTTTCCTGTTTTCTTTTCCAGTGGAAGATGGAGAAGACGAGGATGAAGATGATGGTATGTTGTTATCAACTGCTGTTACTTTTACAAGCCTAATATGTCTTCAATGCTTTATATTTTACTTTGCTGAACCATTTTGCCTTTATTCAACTTTTGTAACTGATGTTAACCAGATATGAATTTCCTTTTTTTATTCCAATAATATCTTTTAACAACTTTAAAATGTATGATTAAATTATTTTTAAATTCAACTTTTCTTTATCATGCCTGCCTGGTTGATCATAAAACAGTAATGGCTACAAGTTTGTGTTGATGCAAGCAATATTTGAAGGTTACCTGACCAAATTTGTTGTTGTTGTTGCAGATGATGACGACGATGATGATGATGTTGAGGATGAAGACGGAGAAGGGGACGAGGTCGGTCTAGATTACTTGACGAAGGAAAACCTTGATGTTAGTGTGATGATATACGTCTATAGATGTCATAGTTATCGTAGAATAGCTGTCCAAACCCTAATCGGAGAAATCCAGTAGTTAGATTTTCTAACACTAGAACTCTTTCCTTGGTTCAAGTTTCCTCATATTTGTTTGTAGTACACTTTGTCATCCTTCCTTTCAAATCAAACAAAATCTGTGTTCTACAGTTGTTTTGCGGTGACGCTATTACAGTACTATTTGGTTACCTAGTTTGTAATCTGTACTGTCCAATATTTATGAATTTGGTCATCTTGGTCAAAATAGCTTTGAATGTGGGACTAGATGCTGAACAAAGGATAAATTCACGTTCGTAATGGGCATGGCAAGAATGATGAGATTTAGAGTACTGGGCTATGAACACCATGATTCTTGTACTTCCTGACTTGCCAAATATTCATGTTTCTATAAAAGAGGGTTCTTGGAAATTTAGGATGCTCGTAGTTACATACTTTTTTTACAACCATTACTTTCCTTTCCAGTTATCTCCCTGTTGGAATAATCGTAAAATGTGGTTATCTTGATATTTTACATGTAGGACTGAATATTATCGGGGAGAATAATACATTGAAATGACTGCACATGTATGTTATATCTTGTAAAAATATCAATACAGTACATAGCATGCTGCAGAATGGGTAATTTTGATGACACCACATTTGAATAAATAGTCATGGTTATTATTCTTATCCTGATTTCAAATTTTAGTTGATCCAATGTATCATTGTATGTCTTGTTTTTTTTCTGGATAGTTTTATAAAGTGATGACTGGTGATTGTGAATTATGCTACTTGTGAAAGGCTGCAGCGACCTTAAAACTCCATATTCACTCAAGTTTACATTATGTTACATTTGGTGGCAAGTATGATGAGATTTAGAGTACTGGGCTATGATCAACATGATTCTTGTACTTCCTGACTTGCCAAATATTCATGTTTCTAAGAGGGTTCTTTTTAATTGGTGGACATTTAGGATGCTTGTAGTTAAATCTTGATCTTTTACACATAGAACTGAATGTTATCAATGGAAAATAATAACATTTAATTGACTGCACATAAATAGATAGCATGCTGTAGGATAGGTCTAATTTTGTTGACACTAAATTTGAATAAATAATCATTGTTTTTGTACCAATTTCAAATTTTAGCCTGTCCAATTTATCATTGTTCTTTCTGAATAGTGTTAAAGTACTGATTGGTAATTCTGGATAGTTTTAAAGTACAGAATGTGAATTATGCTACTTGTGAAAGCAAGTTTACATGATCTTATGCTCTTTTGGTGGCAAGCATGATGAGATTTAGAGTACTGGGCTATGATCAACATGATTCTTGTACTTCCTGACTTTGCAATCAAAGAGCTGTATATTTTGTGTAGAATTCAATTACATGTATATTGAATCTCTGTGCGCCTTCAAAACAAGAAGTGCATTCTCCATAGGCCCAATGTTAATGGAGGTCACATCAGCAATGTTCAGGTGGTCACACATAGATGTGTTTAACATTGCAGATTTTCAAATGCCCCGGACCCCTTTTAAATTCGAACACTGACATCTCAAAGAGACCCAGTCAATGACATATATCATGCTGTTGCATCATTCATTTAAAGTTGCAAGTTTATCCTTCGTACATTTAATGGTCCTTCCAAACATCAATATCAAAATTAAAATTAGTGTAATACCTGTATGTAAATTCCCGACTTTTATATTGGTACTTTCATGTTAACCCCAAATAAGTTATGCACTTGGGACATTTCATAGATGTAATTTCAGAAATTTACTAATACTATTTTTTGTTTATATTGAAATGCAAGTTTGTTGAAAGAATTGTATATCCCTAAATTCTGCTACTTCTGGCAATAGTAACCACTGATCTATGGATGGCAAGCATGATGAGATTTAGAGTACTGGGCTATGATCAACATGATTCTTGTACTTTCTGACTGCCTAAATAGAGCATGTGTGTTGTGTGCAATCTATGAAAACATCAATGTCAATGAAATGCATTGACACCCCTATTTTTCATAGATTATTTCAATAAATACTTCATGGAATGAAAAACAAAAAAAACTTCATTCTTATTTCATTTGCCCATACCAAAAAAAAAATATATATATGTACCGTATCGCACCAGGAATCTGTTTATATAACGATCACCAAATATTTTGACTAAGGATTATTTTATGCAGGGGGTGATGTTCGAAATAAGGAACGGCTAAAAAGGCTTGATTTGCACATAAATTCAGCCTATTTGCCCGTTCCTTATTTCGAACGTTGCCCCTCTGCATAATTTGTTTGTTACTGGTCCAATATTTTTTAGTGTATTATTTTGGTTAGGGCAAATGAAATGAGAAAATAAAGTTGTTTTTGTGTTCCATTCCATGAAGTATTTACTGAGATATCTATAAAATATATTTCATGCCGATAGTAGCATGTAGATCTAGTAGGTCTCCTGTTTTACAAGACACAAGTGAGATGTAAGCAAGCTTATTTTGCAATGTTGTAAATTTCAGCACATTGTTGTGTCATAACGTTTAACATTAACCCAAGCGTGGTAGTGAAACTTATTGATGACATTATTTTGAATTTAGATATTCTACATTAGTGATGCAGTCTTTATTTTGCTTTTACAACATTATCGTGATTGATTCAAGACTAGCTATATATGGCCAACAGGATATTTGTATGCCTGTAAATATATTTTATGTATGCTTCATGTGTATTGTACGCTGAGAATCTCCATCATGGCCATTTTACAGATGCTTCCTATATTATGAAAAATAGAAAAATGGTATTCTTTTTGTTTAGTATGCCCTAAAGCAAATTGTGTTGATGACATAGGAAGTTGTTGAATCTTGGCCATTTGAATGTTTCTTTGGTTTTCTTTTTGCGACGTTTCGTGTGGTACTGAGTAAACGACATTGAGTTGCAAGTAAATAGTTTTACACCCTTATAAGGTGCTTTTCAGAAGTAGTGATTATTTGGACATAATTTACTTTTGAAAATAAAGAACTCCATTGTATTAGTGCGACAATATTTTCTCTGTTGAGTATTATTGATGGCAAGCGTGATGAGATTTTAGAGTACTGGGCTATGATCAACATGATTCTTGTACTTTTCTGACTTGCCTTAATAACTGTTGCTTGAAATCTTAATTGTAGACTTGTTATTGTGAATTTTAGTGCTTTAAACATGTTTCAATCTTGTTTATTGTTGCTTTTTCTTTACCTGGCCCCGAGATAGCGAAACTTCTGAGTACAATTTTGTGCTAAAAAAGTATTGTGGTCTTAGGGCCTGATAATCTATTAAGTTGTATTAACGAATGTCCTTAGAAATTCTCACTACTAAAATTTGACAAAACATTGATGGAGATTGTTCAAACCAGTAAATGGCAGTCTGTAATGTCGACACGGTCAGTAATGTTGATGTGTCTTGTTTCAGGATGATGATGAAGAAGAGGAAGACTTTGACCCTGACGCAGATGATGACGATGACAATGTTGTGGTAGAAGGAGTTGAAGGCGAGGATGACGATGAAGATGATGATGAAGGTATGTTTACTGGTTGATAGTCTGGAAAAATGCTTGGCAAAACTGATGTCTGCATTCTCAAACGACAGTTGGGAACTACAGTTCTATATCATAAAAACACTAAAATTATGAGCTCCCCCATAAAATACAAATTAAAAGTCAACCTAAACCTCCCTTCAAACGTATTCCCATTTTTTTATCTTCTTTTTTATTCCTAATTCTTTTTCCAATGTATTCTGTGTTGCTGAAATTTGTTATTTTTAAACGTGGCAACATCTTATTTTCCAGACGAGGATGAGGAGGAAGACGAAGATGCCGCTGCCGCCGCTGCTAGAGGCCAGAAGCGAAAACACGAAGAGGAAGAGGAGGAGGACGCCGCGTAGGCCGTGTGTGTGTTGTCATGTGACTGACAGTGTGTTGACCTTTGACATCCCGCCACGTCGGCGGCCATTACAGATGGGAACAGTTGCATTGTCCATTTCCTCGAGCTGGTTCCATTCCTGTGCTCTTGTGCCGTGTTGCATCCGTCTCTAAAAAGTGGGACGCAAAAGAAAACGTCTATCGCGATTTCTATTCCATCTATCGAAATCTATTGGTAAAAAGATAACAAATTTATAACAACACAAGTGACTTTTGATTTTTGGAAGACGCAATAGTTTGACAAGAAATGGACACCTGCTTCACAATGGACGGACTATTTTGGAGACTTGGACTGTCCCACTGTAGGTACTGGACAGCCAGCCAGCCCTCACTGTACATACCCATTACTCATGTAGATGCCTGGCCATTGCAGTGTACAATGTTCTATCATTCAGCCTACTGACTCGTAATTCATGGAGACCAACATGTGCTTGTGTGTGTGAGAGAGACGCCTGAATTTGTCACTGAACCAATCGTCCATCTTTATCTTACTGATCAGCACGGCAAACAGATTCAGGTTGATCAAGGCCGCTGGAGTGATTCGTTTAGTCTTGATCTTTGTTCAGAGTTCTGTATATTTTTGTCACCAGTTTCTTTTGTTATGCTATGACCAATGAAGCAAACCATTACTTAGGAAAAAGTCCCGTTTTTTTCTTCTTCAAATCATTTGGCATGTGTTAATTATAAGGTTGTGACCTTGAAATGAGAAGTAGAGAACGGAAGCATTGCGGCAATGTAAATTATTGTACATTTATTCAGTGCAGCTGTAAAATGTTTGATTCGTAATTTTTAACACCAATTGTAACTAGCAACCATGAGCTATATTCTGCTCTGTTTGAACATTTTCTTGTATTTAATGTTCAATAATTATTGAAGATGACCATCTTTGCATTAGGCTGCATTCCCACACGCATTACGCCTACGTAGACGGGTCAGTCGTTTCCCTACACGAGGCAAGAAAGAGTTTAGGTTAACTGTGCTGTGGGTATACACCATGTTCCAGAGGTTTTTTTCAAATTCTATCAAATGTCGTATTGGAGAAAAAACATCTTTCACTTTCCTGGTATTGCCTCTTGTAAAATGGGACTAAAACTAAAATACCTGTAGTATTTAATATGAAGTTAATAAGTCTTGCTGACAAAGTGCTAATGTAGGTGAAACCCTGGAACATGGTGTAATTTAAAACAGATTTGTTACTCTTTGTTGCTGCAATAAATTTTTATAGACTATTGAGATCATGTTGTTGTCTTTTATATTGCAATTGCCATAACACAACAGACAAAAACAGATAACATGCAAGTTACAAGGAATTGCATTGGAGATTTGTCAACCACACAGCGGTAGAAAGCCTTTTGGAAGTACAAACATGATTTTATATACTAGTATATATATTCTATGTCAAGTGAATGCAGTTATAGCTAAGAACTAGTCCAAAACAACCATAAATATGCATCTCATATGCCTTTAAGATTGGAACACATCCAAGATATTTATCAGTTTATACATGTACCCACATTAATGCAGCGCGTCCATGTCACTTTGAAAGCGATTTTTTTTTTAACTGCTTGCTGCTCTGACGCGCTTATGATGTAGACCCTCTTCCGCAAACAATAAGGACGTCAATTGCATCCATCATGGGCCATAACAGTTTATGGTAGCGCTATTTGGACAATATATCAATGCGAAACGGTATGCTTTATATAAAGCATTGTTCAGCATAACGAAAATACATGTACCAAAAGTAAACTGCATTAAAAACCTACACTGTATTTATGGTGCAGAATATATATTATAAGTTTGGCATGAAATGCATTGACCCCCCCTATTTCGTAGATTATCTCGGTAAATACTTATCATGGAATGAAAAACAAAAAAACTCTATTTTCTAATTTCATTTGACCAAAATAAAATAAAAATAAATAAAAAATAAAAATAAATAAAAAATAAAAAATATTGCACCAGTAATAAAACATCTTTATTTAACGATCACCAAATATTTTGACTAAGTATTATTTTATGCAGAGGGCCAATGTTCGAAAGAATGAACAGACAATTAGGCTGAATGTGCACGTGCGGGTATGTGAAGAAGAGCATCAGCACGTGCAAATCGAGCCTTTTTACCCGTTTCTTC
>JAVCKZ010092936.1:0-11602 GCA_034780755.1 Lepetodrilus elevatus | reverse complement strand
CGGCAAAGAGAGTGCTATGGTCCCATAGCGGCTAAGAGAGCTTCGAGAAACGATACCCTGGGGTCTAGTTTATTAAATAACACTTTCATTGTATCCTATGCATTCACGAACTCATATGATACTACGCTTAGCATGTTTTTTTATTATTTTTTTGCAGTTCCTGCATTTTAATTCATTAAACATATAATTACACATTTATTATCGATTATTTTAAATAGTATCCTTCATATATCTATAACAGTGGTTGGTTGCAAGAAAGCTATACTTAACGCAATATAAATTGTGCTACAACATAATAAATTTCATGTCAGTCTATAACTTCTGAAGGTTCTTAATCCATCTGAATCAGAAGAGAGATTATTGTATAACTTCCATGGCGTTGAGACAGTTATATTGGAATGTGTGTTGCTGCAATGATCTCGCTTTATCCAAATATGTTATGGTTGTGTCTGCTCACCGTTCTATCACATATACCACGATATATGCAGCTGCATTCAGCTGTATGGCCATGGGTGTGTCTCATATTATGGCTAGAATGCAGCTCAAGATAACCACATGTATAAGTGAGAAGAATATCATAAATACTTTGATAACGTAACAACCTTCATGATCAGTCCTCGCGCCGATAGCACCTGTGAAAATAGCTGAAATATCACGTCCTACTTCCATAATACCGTATCACCTCTTTCGATGCATCTCATTTCTGGTTATGATATCATCATCGGGTGTATGGCATAACAGACCCACGATGCATACACGTACACTCACTGACGCGGACACAATAACAAACACACGCCCTACTGAGGATGCACCTCATCTCAATGTTTATATTTATGGATGAGCTTGAGAGATACGTGAGTACCCGCAGTCTTGCCGTTCGTACACTGCGTGTTCTCTCTGACGATCACCTTCCGTCGACAACAGAACACGCGCAAAAATGCGCATCGGAATTTCGTCGATATGATGTTATACACAATTGGATTCACACAGCTGTTCAAGTAAAACATGATCCTGGCAAAGCACAAGAGGTTCCAGTATCCTTCAAAGCCTAGAGCCCTGACCTTAGACGGGTGTGCGTACGTCATCCAAATACTGAGAGTCCGGAACGGCAAATGGAATATGAAAAAGAGCGCCGTTATCAGAACCAGCATCATCACCACCTTCTTCCTTGCCTTGTTCTTGGTGCGACACCTCTGGTCCTCCGTGATGTTGTTGTACTGAAAGTCCTTGACCAGAACGCGGGCGATGATCATGTACACTAGCGTCAGGGTGACGAAGGGCAGCACGAAGAACACGGCGAAGAGGCCCATGATGTAGGCATACTGCCACGGGAGTCGGATGGACTGCCTGCACACCTTGATGGGAGTCCCGTCGTCGTAATGGGAGCCTCTGTACACTGATATACCGACCAGAGGCATGCTGCACATCAGCGAGATGAACCAGATCACCAGAATTATTATCAGTTTCACCGTCTTTGAGTACAGCCTGGTGTCACGAATTTTCAGGGGGTGACAAATGGCTTGGAACCGCTCTCCTGCTATCAGAAGCATGGTCAGGACAGACGCGTGAGCGGAACAGTTCTCCAGCAATGGCACCATTGTACCTGGACAAATAGGAACACGTGGCATTATTAACACATAAGAATACGTGGCATTATTAACACATAAGAATACGTGGCATTATTAATATATAAGAATGTGTGGCATTATTAACACGTGGCATTATTAACACATACGAATACGTGCCATTATTAACATATAGGAATACGTGGCATTATTAACATATAAGAGTACGTTATATTATTAACACATAAGAATGTGTGGCATTATTAACGCGTGGCATTATTAACACATACGAATACGTGTCACTATTAACATATAAGAATACGTGGCATTATTAACATATAAGAATACGTGGCATTATTAACATATATAAGAATACGTGGCATTATTAACATATAAGAATACGTGGCATTATTAACATATAAGAATACGTGGAATTATTAACACATAAGAATACGTGGCATTACTAGCATATATAGGAGCAGGTGGAAGTATTAACAAATGTAAATACGTGGCATTATTAAATAGGTTAACTATTGGAACGAATTGCAAATTAAGAAGTATTAAATTATAATGAAATGGCAAAACAAATCGAGATAATTCTTCATAAACTTTTCCTTATGTTTTTAGCTGCAAAATCGCATCTATGAAGGCACTGGATATCATGTGGATTTGAATGGAACTTTATTCACTCACAGACCTTTATTATTATTTCTTTTTTTTCTCTTTTTTTTAAGCACTAAATATATTCTATAACTATAAAATGGCTGATATATAGTGTCAACCAAGCTATTAGCTGAGTTAACATGTGGATAGTTGTGCAAAAGTACCTTTTTATGGAATATTACTTTAAAATGCATGATTATTTATTCAGTATAATGTCTGTGATTCGTATCATCAACTTGCTTTATGTTCAGCAGAACGGTCATAATCGAGTACTGTACGACCTTAATTGAGCATCACAGTGGTGTATCATATCATATTATTTAACTGTACCGTGAATCATCCTATAACATAACCATTACATTGTAAACTGATCACTGACTCGAGCATACTATTCAATTATTAAACAATAAGTAGTTAAAATAATACTATTAGTATATATACACTATATTTCATTTTCTTAAAAGGCTAACTGTTTCTAAAAGGCTAATTGTTTCTAAAAATCCCCTAAGAGCAGCTATTTACATGAAACCATTCCAATGTGCGATAAAAATACATGCTATCTTTAAAAGCTAATGTAACGGCCAGACAGCATGCCCTATACAAATTAAATTATAAAACATATACTTCTAATATAAGCAACTGGGTAAGTGAATTATTGTTTTACGTCACAACGAAAACCTTTTAACAATACGCGACGAAAGCAACTGGGGATATGTATGTTAGAAGATGCATGTATTACACAAAAATAAGCTACAGACATTCGTGATCAGTATCAAAGAGAACAATATATATTTGATCATCATGTCATGATCTCCGGAAAGGTCTTTGTCATAAAAATAAACTGTTTTGTATTCGGTGTTATATGTCTTGTTTATGGAATGTTCAATGGGAAAGGGGATTATATCAATTATTTAAAGTTTGTTTGATCATAGTTCGTACTTTCATTAGTTTCATATATTTTATGGGATTGTTTACGATATTACGAAACATTATTTAGTTGATTTTCCAAATGGGTAGACATTTAATTCACGTTATATACTTACGTACTCAATTATTGACCCTACGCTACGTTTACAGTAGTGTATGTAATACGGCACCGTGCCCTATATACTAGAGGATGACTGCTCGGAAGTAGGTAGGCTTATAAACTCAACGTATTAATTTGCCCCGTACTATGATCAATAACAGTATTTTATATACACTATATTTCATTTCTTTTAATGTGGCTCATTTCGGAAATCAACAGATACTAAGACACAGTGATGGTACTAATTACTTGTTGAATAATGCAAGATATTCACCAGTAAATCGAAATAATAGTTTAATAGTTTCTGAAATAATTAATATATTGACATCGTGTCAAAAAAATACAAGAATCAAAGAAGAACATAAATATTATTGATCTTGATGATAATGCTATTATGTTTTCTTCGTATGGAAGCAGTTTAATTAGTGTAAGCATATTTTATTCACAATAGAAAGGGATTGTGTACAAGTTATGTCAACTTATAATTAGGACAAATCCCGCTCCTGTATTCCTACCATGGATGGAGTATTCCTACCATGGATGGAGTATTCCTACCATGGATGGAGTATTCCTACCATCCTCGAAACACAGACCATTGTGTCTGTACTTCGAGTGCGTACTGTACAAGTATGGGTATCGTTTCACAGAGCTCTCTTAGCCGCTAAGAGACCATAACACTCTCTTTGGCAATAGCTAATACATTTCTAAGACAGTGCTATGGTCTTTGAGCGGCAAGAGAGCTCTGTGAAACGATACCCAGGATCTTAGCGCTACTTCCATTCCGTTGAACGGGACACTGGCTGACTTCATGATCAATGTCAAGCCAGTTCATGAATTTGCTCAAGCGTGTTCAGTATTTTGCTGTAGTCTTTCTACTTACACATAGCGGCTCCAAAGTGCCAAACATCGTTTGCATAGATGTCGGCAAGTGCCGGTGGCATGCACACAGTTATCAGCATAAGGTCTGCCAGCGCAAGATTAACAAGAAACAGATTCGTCGAGCTCCTCATGTCTCGATGCAAACACACCACCGCTACGACCACGGAGTTTCCGACGATGCCGGCCAAGAAGATGATGACGTAGAGCAAGGTCGAGGTCACCGTTATATACAGAGGCATGATGGGCATTTCCCTGTAGACCCTCGAGGAGACGTTACATTCGGAAGTTACGTTGACGAGAAGATCCAACACGGACATGTTTGAAGTTGGTGCTTTGCTTTGGGTGATCATCGTGTCAAATGCCGAACAATTCACATCCGCTGGCATGTTGATGAAAGCTGTCCTTGTTCATGCAGACGTCGGGTTATATAAGTCTGTTTTTAATTATAATTATAATTCCGGTGTCCATCTTGTGATCACATTGACGTAGCCTACTGTTGTCACGGGAACAAGTGTGCACGTCTTGCACGGGGAAACAACTACTTCCGGAATGTCACGTGTGGTGGCGTTCTTTGAAGTACAGACATCTTGACGGCTTGATCTGGAAAAATAAAAGGGATATTTTTTTCTTAATATGCCAATCGAGAAATGATAGTGAAACATCTGTTATCCGTAATCATATTTCGCCTTGGTGTTTTCGAAATGTAACCTTTTTACATTGAGCACAAGACGGTTATACATAAGCCAGGCCATAAATAAAACATTAAAGAGGGTATTTATTTTCATTTATGGGACAAATTTCAAATTAACCAATTGTATTAAGACTGAAAGAAACCATTTTAAGAGAAAGCAAAGGTTGAAAGAGTGGCAGATTGTGATTACGCATGTATAGGGAAACTATACGTAGAAGAATGTAAAGCCCTAATGGCTAAATTGAATTAAGTGTGATTGGTTCCATGATGAAACGAATAGCAATGAGATATCTAACGTCCACATAAACATGGGTATTGTCAAAACTGTTTACCAATTGTGGCATCAGTGAACTGTAATGGGCATTTGTGTTGGAATTATGCGTACAGAGAATACTATTTACCATCCGGTTGTTAAATTACCCTAGCTTTCCTTATGTTCTCCCACGGTTCTAAATTACGTCTTCAAAGGATCAGAAGAAACATTCGTAAAGACGCCTATTAACTTTATTCCGTCTTGATGAATATCATAAAACAGGAGAATAAATGTCGATTACTGGAATTCATTACTAGACGTTCCATATTCGATAGTAGATCTTGCCCTAGTAATTAGCGGACCATTGTCTAACTCTGCGGAGCATAGCGGTACCTCAAAGGAAAATTAAGTAATATATCTACATTGCCTAGTTTCTGACTGTCAGCAAAATTACATTCAAAGACGGTATTGCCTCCAAAGAATATTAAGCAATACTTCTACCGTTTGTATTTCATTGTTCAGCAATACTTCTATCGTCTGTATTTCGTTGTTCAGCAATACTTCTATCGTCTATATTATGTTGTTCGGCAATAGTTCATTCAAAGCGACATGAATATAGGATTAAATTGGATTCAATGACAAAGACATAAAAGTACTTCATTCGTTGAAGTAATCACTTCCGTGGTAAATGAAATATTGACGTTCCCCGATAGCTGTCACTATGTTTATCCGGTGAGATTACATATCCTATCATTTCGACGACAAAGCGTAATCGAGGGGGTGGGGGTGAATTCAGAGCCGTTAACGAGGTGTTTAAATTACTCTGTTATTCATGTAAAACAACGTTGGTAGAGATATGAAAGCATAAATCAAACCCAGGACAATAAGCCCTACCTGATTTTCTATTTCCAGATGAATTGAAAGAGAATGAGTTGCTCTCTAGGAAACTGATAACATTATGACGTTCATGAATACATTGACGCCTACTTCGGGCGGTTTTTCGAGGATCTAGAGCAATGCTAGAGTTCGCGCGAAGTCGCGAAAGCAATGCTAGAGTCATCCCGGTACCCAGGACGTGCCAGGACGTGCTAGAGTGACGTCACGAATGTGCTATATGATGGCCCACGAAATACGAACGCTTCTCTAGCAACAACTAGACATGCGCAATGAGACTTCCCGGATAAACTAGCGTAACCGCCTGAAGTATGCCAGAAGGAGTTGGTGCCCATGATATGTCCTACATTATCCCATGTAATAAACGGGTTGATGCCTATGGCATTGCCTACATAACGGTATGCATGAATGCAGTGCGTGGGCGGATAACAGGATGCACTTCTTTCTCTTATGAAAAAAAGTACACGTTCATTAATATTTATAACTTTATACCTCTTTGTATTACTACAATAATGGTTATCCAAATTACCGAATACCGTAGTTCTAATAAAATGAAAATACTAACACCATTGAGCTATCGTTTTGTTGCTTTATTGCTGTTTCCGCCGTTGAGTCCTTAGTGAAGTCCTTTGTAGCTCTATGGTTGATGTGTGTTGTAATCATTTGACATTTTATTGCATGGTTTAAATAAAGCCACATAACCACGCCTACAGGATCTTACATTCATGAATTTGTACTGAGTTAATACTGTACATTAACTTTCTCCATGCTGCAGGCAAACGGAAATGACATACATAACTGCGTCTGAACCTAATCCAGCAGAGAGACGGTTACATAAACATTAGTCACGGCTTCCGGTTATGCGTACACGAGTTTTTAATGAACTGGGCGCGTTCTACTAGCGTACCAAAGTGTCGCACTCATGGGAATCCGGTTCTACTGGAATAGATTAAAACCAGCTACAAATATCGTTGTTACAGATAAAAACACGAACTACTTTATATGTTATCATGCTACAAGGCCCTGACGTCATGCAGGCCTATATGTGTTGCTTTCATCTTGTGCATTAAATTCGCATTAGCCATTTGTCCCGTTAATAGTAGACCTACGCGAGTTGTTCATGAAGTTTCTGTCGGCGGACGTAGTATCAATTGTTGGTTCTGCTAGCAAAGATTAGAGCCCTAATCGGCTAGTTGTTTCACACTGGATACCGGGTAAAGTCTACACTGTGTAATTTGAAGTAATGTGGGCGTGTGCACAGGTGATGGATATGCTCTTGTAGCGGATGCAAGAGCTTGATGAAGGAGTAGCATGCTCTCCTGTGTGTGTATACGGGCCTACACAATGATTACTGTGGTAGATACGTTTAGCAGAGAGTCACGAATTAGAGGTTTACGTCAGTTCCTGATATGTAAAAGGCATGTCGTACGCTCCTATTTACGCCTGGAATGCAGTACCACCAATTTGTGAAAATATAGGTGTACAGGTGTCGATTTATTTTAAACAAACTAGAGTTTTAGATTTAGCTCAGCTGAGATTTCTCCCATTGACTCATTAGTGTAATTTGAGTAAACTCTCAGCTGGGTTTGATTTTGTTTTTCGTTAAAGGGAGCCTGATGTACACAACTAAACGGGTTCGCGGTCCCATGTACGGTTCATACTACTCTTGAGAAAGTGGCTAGTTTGGTAAGCCGCTTGTAAGCCGCTTGTAAGCCGCTTGTAAGCCGCTTGTAAGCCGCTTGCAAGCCCTTGTGTCTTTGAACGCACCCCCGATGTATGCCCGAATTACAGTAAAATTATTTCGTGAAACGTACCCCTGAACATATTTCTATTTTTATCATCTTTCTGTCTGGAGATACTAATATATGGGGCTGGAATATATAAAAACATGCGTCTTTATCACATATTAATTAATGAAACAGTTCCTACGAAATGAATTAGTCTTTGATGTTTTCATCCCAGTCATTAAATGTTTGGGGTCTAATCCGCAGTGTTGAAATAATGAGGGCGGAATGGTGCACTGGCACTCGTCTTTGCATCCGAGTCATTGCCACGTGGAGCAATCGTAACCCCGTAGACCTAATACTGAAGTTATCTTGCTAGTCACACTCTAGTCAATACGCTATGAGCTCATCGCAGTAACGTAGAGCGGAAAAACAGGCGTTAAACTCTCATATCTGTGTCTCATTAACGTTAGAGATTCCTACTTGAATCTTCTACTATTACGCCTCGGGAAAGATGTCTTCATCAAAAGAATTACTCACATGGAAGTACCGTAATTCTCGACAAAGCTGTGCATGATGACGTTGTGCTACGTCGATTGTTGTTGCCTTTCGGATCTCAATTAGGAGGCCTGCGTGTAATCTTAGTTCGTTTAATGGTCATTCCGTTTTAATCAATCTCTTAGGCATACGATCACATATCACAAGTGGTCGTTCTGGAACAATTTGGAGGTAAACGGTGCATTCCTTGGCATACGTAGTATGTGTTTAGTACAGCCATTAGTCTCTTCCCAGCTCAATCGCAGCGGTAAAATGGTTCACTAGCATCGAAAACATGATTTATATCATCTTAAATTATGAAACCGATCATGCCGATAGTTTGGATTATTTCACTTCATTTTCAATAACTTTGAAAACCTACCTTAGTTGAAAACCTACCCTATTGAAAACCTACCCTAGTTGAAACCCTACCCTAGGGTATGCAGAGATGTACATGTACTCCATGCTTTACGTCCTGATGTACGTTCAGCGTAAATTTACACCCCTTTCGTGAAACGCAGCCCTATATTGTATAATTATACAATTACGAGATATAGAAGTTACGTGATGTTTTTTCCGAATGTTAACACTATATTTACATGTGTAGGTGTCACCTCTAGGTTTTGCCCAGTAAATTGAGTAATATCCCACAGCCTGTATCACTATTACGCCAGTGTACACATATATATGCCTAGCCCATAGGTGCTATATATGCTAGTATTGGTATTTAGATGTCACCATTATCCTAGTAGCGTCTAGTGAGATACGTAACTACATCTTGACGGAGGTTTCCCATTGTTCTTTTGGCTTTGCTAACTCACACACTGCTCGTACAACACGTCATTTCATTACACATGGCGGGGCCTGAAAGTGAATGTCGAGATGGATAGGTGGTGAACTAAATGTATGTACCCTCCTGAGAGAAGATCAACCATTGAATCGATACACGTACTTTAACTGATAATGCAGTGACCAGACGGAAATAAAACCCATTATAAATGAGATTACAAAACTGGTAACCAGAACTTATAAACAATATTGATTGGTCGAGCAAAATATGGCAGTCGTAGCGCTAATATGTCTCGACAACATTTCTTAAGTATTCTGGAATTCTCCTAGGTCCAATAAATGTTGTATTCAATTTATCGTGACGTAGTTTCCTGCAGTATTCGGAAGAACGTGTTAAAAACAAAGAATCGGAGAGAATCGGCTGTATTAAAATGAAGCCAAAGTATCCCAGCTGCACTAAGTGATCAGCGAGTTCTCTCAATAGAACTGTGTGGAAGTCAATAATATAATTTCAGCAATTCCTCCAGGGTTACCTTCTTTGTCTTTAATATTTCTATATTCGTGTCTGGATCCCGTTGCATAGAACAATCGTAGCGCTACGAGAATCGTAACTCATTTGCGTTAGCATGGAGTTACGTGTCTCGTTGCTCTACGATTGTTCTGTGTAATGTAACACCCCCCACCCCCCTTAATTTATATTACCAGACAGGGAGAGCGAGAGGGACACACACATAATTCTATCCGTCTAGAATGCCATACCTTTGTGAATGCAAGATGAACGTCCTAACAGTACAATATTGATATGCCATCGTCAATGGGTGTGTCTCATTTACAGTTCGTCCTGAGTGCACATCAACCAGATGAAGGTCTTAAGGAGAAATGTCTTCCTGTTTCTAGTCAACACAAATTAGAACTAAGTCCGTAATCTAGTGCCATTACTAGAAACTAGCCTAGTCGATATTCGTTACTTCCTATATGGGCGAATTGACCTGAAAGTAATACGTCGTCCTTCTCAATGGTTACGATTGTTCACCTCACATAGACGTGTAAGAAGCCTTTATTACAATGTACCGTATAGCATAATTTTTTTTATTTTGGGGGTATCCTTTTTTTCTATTTAATTATGTTCCGCCTACTCATGAGATGCTTTACCAAACTTCCTCTTCATATCTCGTCTTCTGTCAATGTAATACATACCGGGTCTAACCTAGTTCCACGAAATAATCGTAGCTGTAGCTCGGGTGTAAGTCTAGACTTATGTCACTTCCTGCTATAGTGAAAGCATGGCGCACAGACTGATTTAGGCCCAGGGTGTCGTTTCAAGAAGCTTTCGTATCCTCGATGTGACCTTGCGCTTGCGTGAATGCCAGATGTAGTCTATAGGAGATCGCTACGAGAGTGTGTAATATGGTCTCGTAGTAGATATAAGAGCTTAGAGAAACGATACCATGCACTATATATAGTAGCCTACGACCTCTTCGTGAAATGCGGGGGTTTGGTGTACTCTTATGACTGGGGTCCTAAAAAGATTTGCAGAGTTCGTTATTTAATGGGTAGGATAGAATCATAGAGGAAACACTACTATCCTTTAATCTTACTGTTTTTTGTTTAAAGTACATATAACTAACATTTTCGGAATTACGTGAACTTTTGCCATCGCTTTGGAAGTTATTTGTATGGAATGGGATTAATGACCTGAAAAGTGGGATTATATTATTATCTCGCTCCATTTATAGCCATTGCAGTACTACTGAATTAGCTGGTGTGGGTACAAGTAAATGTATACAGTATACAAACTTTTTACTATTACCTTTCAAATAATTTCTTTGCATGATTTAATGGGAGGGAAATGTGTGTATACTGTACATTAAGACCTCGTGGGCATCATTAAGATATAATGCATGTTTTTTCACCTCAAGAAACCTGGTAATGACGCCTCAATCCACTCGGTGAATTAAGTATTGAACTGATAATGAAAAAGCTGTGGAAAAAAATATATATTAATCATTACTGAGATGGGTTAAATCAAACCAAATGTGTGTCATATGAAGTGGCGTCGTTAGAATGTGAAAATGTGAAGATATTGAGCAAGGTACGCCTACGAAAGCACTATAACCGTGTGTCCTTTAAGACTCCTACAACCCTGAGCCAGAAGGGTTGCCCTTTGGACTTAGTTGGTAGAGTGTTTGATTCACGATTTAGGTTCGAATCCCAGATCATATTTCATATGAATTTCTGTGAGGTAGTTAAATTCAATTACATTCATCAACTATTCAGATAGTGTTTGAAATATTCAGAATTATGATAACATTAAAGAAATTCAAAAAGTGCCATTTTCCTTAATTATGTCTATACTAATTGCTGAATGGTTTAGGTATGATCAGCGTGTTCACCATGTATGCAGTGATATTGAAATGTGTGTATATTATTCTACATGGAATGCTGGAGTAACTGTGAGGAATCAGTTACAACGTAATCTCAGAACAGTATCTTAAAGGCATACTATCACAGTTGATAAACATGTATAATTGGACAAACGAATTTCGATCTGAGACTAATTACGCTTGATTTATCCATCCA
>JAVCKZ010092925.1:0-11602 GCA_034780755.1 Lepetodrilus elevatus | reverse complement strand
AGAAAAGTGTGTTTGCCAACTTTTACTCAAATTTGCCAGCATAATTCACTTTTTCTGAAAATCCGACTAGTCTACATATAATTATGTCTATAGCGTGGTTTATGATTGATTTCTGTAGCGTTTTAGCTATCGTCATTAGTAGAGAAGGCCGCAGGATTAGGAAATCTTTTGAGGGTGATTTAGCTTCACTTCACTTGTTTATTCTCTTTCGCCACACATGATGGTAAAAGAGTAAAATGAAAAATTTACTACAAAACTTTCGTCATCAAATTGTTGACAAGATTGAGCAATGTTGGATGTACAATATAATTACATGTGTATATTCACATTTTATGTAGGGATTTGTGAACAAAACATTGAGTTGAGCATGAGTTCGTAGTCAAAAACGTTTTGTAATCTCGGAGCCAGGGGTCCTATTCTCGAAACGTTCTTACGAACTTCTTAGCCTAAGAACGTTCTTAACTTTATACCTATAGCATGGGCTATTATATTGACGTCCTTAAGCTAATAAGATTTTAAGAAGTTTCGAGAACAGGGGCCCCGGGTGTTTATCATATGCGTATCCTCTGCATATGGGTTGCTCTTTCTGCTTTGTGTTGAGTACGTGTGTACTCGGACCAGTTCACCATACAAGAACACAACCATCTTTGGGGATATCCACGAACTGACATGGTGCATATAGCATCAACGAAATCGTGTAGTAGGAAATCCGTATGTTAAATGTTGACCGGTAAGCGGAGAAACCGTTATGTCGGAGACCGTTATGTCGGAGACCGTTATAGCGGGGTATCACTGTATAATGTAATACAAGTAAATAAATACCACATGTTGTCATTCACGTGCACAAAGCTGCTGGTGTGATGTATTTGCTGACCTAAACACCTCACGATCGCGATGCAGTCGGTCCGCCGATGTAATGCCCTCAGATATCCCTGCACACGCTCAATCAAAGTGTCCCCTGGATGTACTAATTAATCATAGCAGGTTCTCCGTCTGTACGAGGTCACACCTCTCAGGTCAGCCTGGGTCAAATATATGTCTTACTTGTGTTGTAGATGTATAGTAAGATAGTCTGGTCTTGAGATCTGTATTGAAATCGATGCAGTTTATAACTGTTTAGTTTGGATCGTTGGTAATCGGCGTCGATATCGTGCACTGGAAAATAACAATATAGTCATACAGATTTTGTGTGTGTGTGTGTGTGTGTGTGTGTGAGAGAGAGAGAGAGAGAGAGAGAGAGAGAGAGAGAGAGGGAGAGAGAGAGAGATGGAGAGAGAGAGGGAGAGGGAGAGAGAGTATAGAGATAAGATAAGATAGAGAATATCATTGTCTTTTCATTTTCCTTAATACTAATAATACCATCAATAACATAGCTTCAAACTCATGATCATTCCTAATAATTTAACTTTTTCAATCATGCAGATTGGAACATTAATTTATAGCCATTTCTTTCCTAGAACAACACAGTATATATCTGAGACGAAGTCGGTGGGCTTGCGTGACGCCAGGAGTATCAGGAAGAGGGTGGGGGGAGGGGGGGTGGCGGCAACTGCACCGGTGTCGGAATACCAGCCTGCGACGACTTCGTCTATTTCTGTATAGAGTCGGTGCTCGTGTATGACGAGCAGTCCACGTGTTGACGAGATACTGTTACGCATTGTCCTATCTACCAGTGTGTACGTCTTGTAGTACAGATAGTGCTGCTAAATATAACACAGAACATACACGAGAAGATATGCAATTGCGTAGACCAAGAAACGTATACATGACAACTTTTTGTTGTACGATATATACATAATTATTGTTGTCCATTTGGTTATGGTAGTCACGCGACAAGCTCACTTGTGAAATAACGCAACAATAAATACAAATACCCAAATTTACAAGTTAGAATCTGATTTTTTTCTTCTTCTAAATTTAGTCTGGAAGATTTCCAATGAACTTACATGCACAATGTTTCTGTACGTTAACAGATGTGGTGTGATATATAGGTATTGTGGTTTGGTTTCGGTATTGCATTATACAACATTCTACAAACAGGTATCTTCTAAAATAGTAGACTATACATAAATTCATCAGATTAGTCTGCCTATGTTTAAACATCTTAACATGAAATGAATTAATAAGCAATAATGCAATTATGCATAACGTTTTTTAAAAAAAAGAACTTTTATCAACTAGAAATTAATTTAATTCTTCTTTCAAGCATTGTATGCTGACCTTTACAAAACCTATTATAATATTCTCATAAACACATCTTCGTCTTTGTTAAGCCCATTAAGATCTCAGAAGCAGGTCTACTATATATATATACTGGTATACGCTCTACTCGTGGTAAAGACGTGAGCAACAATATGTTAAAATGTTTAAGGAGCGGTGGATATCTGATGTTAATAATTACATTGTTTCGCCGTTACAGTTTTCTGTTGTTGAACAAAGCTGGCTATAATATACATGTACAGTACTATAAACACTTATTCATTGACTTGCTTACTAGTATCACCAGTCACGGCTTCTGTGTTCTCATTCAGACATTCAACACGTTACCTCCCTTCGTATTGTTCGATGACGATGTTGGTGCTAATACTACTACTAATAATGGCATCATTCATAAAAATGGCGATAATATGTACTATTAAACAATTTCACCATTCGCCAACGACCTACTAGAGATCAACCTTGCACCATGAAGGTACTTCGTTCCGTTCCTATCTCACTTCATACCACACGGTCATATCACACGGTCATACCACGCGGTCATACCACACAGTCAAATCACACGGTCATATCACACGGTCATACCACACGGTCATATCACAGTCATACCACACGGTCATACCACACAGTCATACCACACGGTCATACCACGCGGTCATACCACATAATAGGAAAGGAAGGAAGTATTATCCCTGGGTGCGATGATGATTAGATACTATAGTAGACCTATAGAAACGTACCTTATACATAACGTGCATATTACATAAGCACCAAATTATCATATTCTAATTGGTATGTTTCTTTCACAAGCCGCATTTCACAGCAAACCATTGATGCTACACCGCTGATTGTTATTTGTTGCGTGACACAGCCTTTGTCTATTGTTATTAATAACACTTCCTGTTGTAGGTCAGTGGTAATTACATGACGTAGAGTGTGGGTCAAGGCCTGTTTGACGATCTATAGCTAGGTGTTGCCGTGAATCAATTATTTGACCACGTGACAGAGGAACTACGTCGTCTATACTTGTGGCAGTTTACCTGGGTTTATCACGCTGCAATATTTTATCCATACTTGTTGTATTTATTATTAAGGCCTATACCTGCTGCACACATCTAACTTCCTGTCAGTTAAGTTTGAATTATCAATACTTGATTCGGTCAATTTTATATCTAAAAAGTGCAATTCTACACATATTTAGCATCGTGAACTCTTTCAAATTAAAATGTTTATAAACTTGTTTGTTGTCGATTTCTATTGTTTTTGTTGTTGTTGTTGGAATAACAGCTCGAGGGTTAACGTTTATATATACATATCCGACGCTAAATAAAGCTTCTTCTTCTTCTTCTTCTCCTTCTTTTTCTTCTTCTTCTTCTTCTTCTTTATAATGAATATATTCTTTCGACAGTTTGAATGGAGTCCAACCAGAAAATACAACCTGATGACAACCTTGCTTCTCTTAAACATGAGAATCTCATTTCCTATCTGTTAAACATATAGTACGAGTAATCCAAAACGTAATCTATTGCACGAGCTGCAGCGCAGACAGCTACTGAAATACATTGGTGAAGATGTGATGAAGATTCCCACGGCTATCCCGACACACGCCAGATGTCGAGGTCTTGTCTGTAGGCATAAAGTGCATTCCAGCGCGTCTGGAACATATACTCAGTTTAACAGTAATCTTTTGCAGAAGAACGGCAGCGAGAGTCAAGTTATTGCCGTGCAGTTAGATATTCATTAGACTTCGGGTTATAGGCTAAAAGTAATATATGAAGGGTATTTTTGGAACATATGGGTTAGCAAGCATGTTTCTAGTTATGAATGCATTCGTGATCAAACGTTGTAACACGGGATCCTGCTAACTGGCATGTACATATTTGTCCATAACCAGATAACCATCGGTTACCAACTTACCAGTCAATAAAGTGCCGACGTTAACTATCCATAGTTTTCAAAATGGCGGCCGTCAGCAGCGTCAGTTGACGTGTCTTCATTTCTTATATGCATACATATATTAAAATCTAGCTATACAACAAATTTCATGACTTTATGAAAAAATGAACAATTTGGCCTCTTAGCCGCTCTACTACCATGGACCATGTTCCAGAAGCTATCGTATACGTAGCGACATCGTAAAACCCAGAAAAACAGTCCAATTGTCCTCTATGAAGTATTAACGTTGTCGTTACGTATACGTATACGATAGCTTCGGGAACATGGCCCCTGGAATACTAGTAGAAACGCGTCCTTCGTTACAAATGTACAGCAGCAGAAATGAAACCTTGTCAATACTAGTATTATGACATTGTTTCCAACGCGGACAAATGAGCTTTATAACTACATACTTAGTACGTATGCACAGTATATTCAGATCAAGGGCTCTTCGCTTGTCATCCACAAGTATGATATTCCTATATAGGTGAATCTCCCGACCAAAGTGCCATCAGTCATTTCAGACCTACTTGTGAAGATGTTGGCCAAGTGAAGATGTCACAAAGATTCTGGATGTTTGAATCCCTTCATTATATTCTTTAATTTAGTTAGTTATAGTGTACACTCGTGGCGTATCTCGGAGGCGCCTCACCAGAGCTTTCACGAAGGAGCTTCGTGGAGGCGCTTCACGAAGGCGCATTACGGGATCTGTCCAAAGGGGCATCAACGGATCGAGCGTATCACTGCATGTTTCCAAGTCCAGATCGAAAACGTATTCTGTAGCTATTTTAGAATGAAATAATGTCCTAGCACATATCTCGTGAGTACTGAGTGATTACTAAAGGTAATCCGCGTGAGACCGTAGTTCAAGACAATGTGGTCTGCGTGAGACCGTAGTACAAGCCAATGTGGTCTAAGCCAATTATGTGATCTGCACGAGACCGTAGTACAAGCCAATGTGGTCTGCGTGAGACCGTAGTACAAGCCAAGAAGGTCAGTGGTTCATTCATTGAATTATTTCTTGGGGGTTCTCCTGTACCCAAATACCTCCGGTCAGACCAGGCAGCATGTACAGTGTCTCCAGTGGAGATGTACATACCTACACTAGCTGGTGCCACGATACACGATGACTGATCACATGTTCTGGTTACAAGCTATCGGAGCTCTCAGACACTTCCAGTTCCTGGAATGAATGAGAGGTGACAAAGGGTGAGGAGGGACAGTCAGTGGTATGCTGGTGATGAGGGACAGCTAGTGGTATGCTGGTGAGGAGGGACAGCTAGTGGTATGCTTGTGAGGAGGGATCCGGAAAGGATATGCTGAGAGTGTATGGGTTAACCTTTCGTGCACCCGGAGCAGCTGAAGACAAGATGCTGCCAGTCTCGCCAGGAATCGCCAGAATGCCACGTCCGATTCTAGTAGGGATGCAGGGAAACATATACTATAGTATACAATATTTAACAACGCGCTACGGGTGTTGCAGGTTTCATACAGTCGTAAACTGACAAGCCATGATTTGAGAGGAAACAATACTGAAACAGGCTCTAAACTCACATTTATACCAAAACAAACCAAAATCAATATATTAAACATATTGAAAATGTGTATAAAGCTTGATTCATACTTTTAACGGTAGCATACGGCGCAACTCGCTAGCATGCGCTTACCGGTGTAGCAGTCCCAAAAGACTCTAGATTGTGCTTCATGGGGGGAGTGTTTTTGGGATGCTACACCGGTAAGCGTCTGCTAACGTGTTGCGCCGTGTGCCACCGTTAAAAGTATGAATCCAGCTTTATAGGATTATATTCGACATTTCCAACGTTTCATGACCGGTGGTGGCGTCAAATGAGTCTGTCAGAATACAATTAGCGTGAGTTGTTGCACTGTAGTGTAGTGATTAGATATATGGACAGTGTATATAGTTATTTGGACCAAGTATTCTGCACCACGTGATAGCACTGTTTACCTACTTGTCCAATCAGGCACTAGGGTCAAGGCCGTATGTATTCATTACAGGGTCACTTGATAATATATTCTATACATGGAAGAAATTAATCTATATATATATATACGTATGTATAATATTCACAATCTATCTGGGCCCTGCTTCACAAAACGACTGTAGCACTAGGAATGTCGTAATTCGATCCTAAATATGTGTAGGCCTATATGTATATAGAGTATTAATTACGAGTCTTGTGGCACTATGATGGCTTCTTGAATTATGTAAGTTAAGTAGCTATATAGTCTAATGCATGTATACACATTGTTATATTGAAGTGAAATTAGGGTAACGATGGATATCCGGAGTATAATAGTTATGTATGTCCAGCACCACGAGTACTCGCATCCTGAACATAGAGTGCGAATGGCTTAACCCCTGTAGGTCTATATATATAATATACAATATACGCAGTAGAGGTTCGGCACACCGGGTCAAGGGTTACGAAACGAGGACGACAAATTGCAAGAAAACAGCGGGGTCTGGCAGCGACTCAAGAACTCGCTTCCAGAACATTTGCCTCCTCTGTGCAGTCTGTGGTCGGAGAGATGTGTGTCAGCGTCGGACGCTGAATGAGGCTGGCGGATAGCTTACATCCGTGAACTGCGCAGAAGACGAGTTCTGCACTCGTGACATAATTATCTACTGTTTGTAAACAAACGTCTGGGTCTGCATAGCGTCGTCGATGCGTTGAGTTACTGTGCGATTTGGATATTGTGAAGAGCTGGTAGTATAGGCATGAGGTTAATTCATATAATTGCGACAGTATTTCCACGTATCTGCAATTCTGCATAGTACGATGCTTTATAGGCGAATCCGTAACATCTGTTTTAGTGTGTAGGTACAGATGCACCTGATGCTATAGTTTATCTTCCCTGCATATGGGACTGTTCTCATAACAGATTGCTAGTCAGGGTATATGGTACTTAAAAAGTTGACATAGTTTCACAGAAATGCAACGGACGTGGAAAGTGCAATCCGAGTCATATATATATATATACTTATGTAACTTATATGTACCTGAAGACCACAGGAAAGTATGTCGTATACATGTTCAAAGTTTTAGCATTCTGAATAACCTGCAAGCAGTTTTACTGGTTACATGTGTGTTCGAGCAATATCATAGTGCATATATAATCCTGAAAACATTACCAAATTAAGTAAAGGTTTTGCGTAGCAACATCACACAAAGTACACACTCCACAAAGTAAAGTGATAAGATTCACTTCCACGGTTGTTTTACAGCCGGGGTTAACCGACGTGTACTTTAGAGATGGTTAACCCCTCGTCACTCACCAAATGAGCACGTACTTTGCCCATCACCTTTAGCTACCCTTTAACCTACCTCCAAACTTCTAACCAAGAAGTCAATGAAAATAAATAGACATACTGTACTATTTCCACACGATGCGCAGACAACTCGCGTGTATCCAACTTCCGGGTTTGCCTTTAAGTGTCGCTGTACCCAGCCACGCTTCACCACATCAATTTGTTTTATTTTGTTCCTTAAAAATAAACACATTTAGATAACACGAGGATAAAAATAATAACACTCCCCAGATATATCTACTGATGGCACGTGGTGTAGATCATCCAATAGGGAAACAGTATGAGTATTATTATATCAATACGGTGAAGACACTATAATTGCCCGGATGTTGTGCTACACATACTAGTATCTTCGAAGGGTCAATATTCTGGCCTGACTTGTGGCCTATTCCTGAAATCTTCTTACGAACATCTCAGCTAAGAATAGTCATACGATACTATACTAGCTGTTCTTAGGCTAAGAAGTTCGTAAGAACTTTTCGAGAATAGGCCCCCGTGACTTTAATCCCGTGTGTAGAGGTGTGGCGTGGCTGCAGTGGATAGACTGTAAATATAAGAGGAACACATGCCACTCCACCTTGGTGTGTAGGGTTAGCGTGTTTTTCTACTCGCACCAGCCTTTAACACAATGAGGTTCCATACGGCAGTGCAAAGTGCAACAGTTCTTTTAACGTATCTACATTTTAAGAGTAACCCGTATACTTACGGAACTGCTGACACTTAAATGAAAGGTTAGGGGTGACACTGCTGACACTTAAATAAGGTAAGGGGTGACGGTCACATAGATGTTCAGCATAGCATATCAGTAAGTAAGTCGTTTGTGATTGTATGCGTGTTTTAAAAGCGACATTATACATTACAAGACTATTTCCATTCCCTAGCATAAAAAGGTCACTGTGTTTTTTAAATATATATTATTATCCATAACACATATTCCATAAAGTACCAAGCCTAGAATATAACAAAAACAGCAAACTATGTATAGTTTTATTTACAACATACAAACAGGTTTATTTAAAACAATTATTTTACAATAGACAATCATAGAACTATCAGAGCAGAGTGTATTGCCATCCTAGAAACTGTCAAATGTTAAGTAGTCATAACAACTGATGTTCGAGGATGAGTACGTTGCCTGGGGCGCGTTCAAAGACGCAAACGCTGAGTAAGCCGCTTAGCTAAACTGGTCCCCTGTCCCATGTACGGTCCATGCGACTCGTGAGACAGTGGCTAGTTTGGTAAGCCGCTTGCGTGTTTGAACGACCCCATGGTACCTTCGCATGCTCGTCCTAGCTGTTGTAGTTCATTATAGAGAAACTAAAAACGTGTACGATTTTTTTCTAAATTTAATTGCTCAAACTCATACATGGAATACAGATATAACACTTATCCTGCAGCCAAGAAAAAAAAACGTATAGTGCGCCTGAAATGTTCTGTTTAGGTTCTGATTCTCAGTCCAAGGTGAGGGGACAGCACGAGCAAATGTTTATTATGTCATCGACTTCTGGGTTGCCCTTTGCCATCAACAAATGAATGCGATGTTCTTCCTCAGCCCACCACGTGACTCCACATCAGAATCAGGGCATGGTGTTTGTCAGGTGTGTGTTCTTAACGCTGTAGAGCATAAAACTGAGAAGCATTCTCCATGAAATTCAATAGACAATAATATTGTATTCTCAGCTTATATATATTTTTAATAAGTGTGCGCACGCCCGTCCTTCTTGGTAAACCTTAAAATAAAGGACATATTTATATACGTAGGCCTACATTGTCGTTGCTACTATTTATAGATATCCTATCAAGCATATATTATAAACTAGTTACTATATATTTTTTTATAGTATCTACTTACAATGTTAATAGAAATGTTATAATGTTATTTTGTTATTGACATAGTTCATCAAATAACCATGGCAATAATATAACATAAAAATATAGTCTATCTTATATTTATGTTTCTAATTTATAAAAACAAATACAAGTCTATAATTTAGGAAGTCTAGTGATCTTTCACCCAGAAAGTGGAGATCAAAACATTGCTAATTTGATTGGATTGTAGTCAAATAAACCTCATAATAAACACGTAAATAGTCTGGGTATCGTTTCTCCAAGTTCTCATATGTACTACGAGACCATAAGGACTCTCGTAGCGATCTCTAACACATGGGGTTCGTGCACTTACGAGAGCGCTATGGTCTCATAGTGGAGAGCTTCGAGAAACGATACCAAGGGTGAATATGCAAGTCTAACAATAATGATTGTATATGACTTATATCTGGACATAATATATGCCATCCTAGAAACCTTGGCTGTTGTGCCTACATAATTATAACATCCGTTAAATATTTGACGGATGTTAAGTAAGCATGAGTATAACTGATGTTTCGAGGATGGGGGCAACTGAACTCCAAATACAATCAACACGCAAAATAAAGTGCTGATACTTGCAGAAAGAGTATAACCGTGTGTGTAAATAACAGAGGACGGAGAAAACACCTCTGCCGTACCCCTCGTGTTGACTTCAAATGTTCCGAGACGCGACTCGTCCACAGAAATGTGATAGAGTTCAATGGTTTCGCCTATTAAACCGGCGTGCAATATTTCATCGTATGTTGTCAACGGGAGGTACCATTTCTAATAAATAACCCATGCAGTTGTCTGGTTATCATCATTATGTATGACCCGTTTGATGACAGATATTTTCTCCATTGACCCCGTGGGGCAAAACATGTTGTGTTATTTGTGTGTCAACTATAACCCTTCACCAGGGTCGTGATCGTTTCTAATTTGCTCTTTATTTAAAATAAAATAAATATTTCTATAATTTAGCCAGTTTAGATGCACAAACCGGTATACTTTTCTTGATAATCGTGTTAATTAATAATAGTTCTCAATTCATATACATTATTAATTAGTACCACTGTTATCATAACCACAAATAAACACTTGGTTTTGGGATATAAAGATCATCTCTACCGAGTGTTTTGATATCACTGTTATGGATTACTTGTATCAACTTATAGGATAACACTGATATCTAATGACACGATGTTGAGATTATGTTTATCACACATTTAAGCATTGTGGCCGACGTGTGAGTGTGTGTGTGTGTGTGTGTGTGTGTGTGTGTGTGTGTGTGTGTGTGTGTGTGTGTGTGTGTGTGTGTGTGTGTTTGTATATGCACACACTCATATACACATATAAACAAATGATTGCCACAATGGAATCTGCTGACAAATTATTCTATAAGGATTCTGGTCAAGAAAAGTTATACGGTATGCATGTATATGCATTCAACGATCTGATATTTCTAAACATGTCTGAGATCATTGTCAGCACTCCATAGCAGTGTAGTGTGCTTCTGAGTTTATTGGTCAAGTGTGTGTCACACACAAAACACGTCTTCAGGAATACTTCCAGTATAGGCCTTATCCGGCCTGGGCGTCATGTTTAAAAATAGATTTTACTATTGATCAGCTGATGTTACCAGTTGATGTTACCTAACCGATGAGAAACGTCGTCATTCTTAAAAATAGGCTCTGATATCGATTGGTGGAACTAGACTTGGTTATCAGCTGCTTAGACTACGAGTTCGCTGAGACCATGAAAACAGCCTTGAGAGAAAAACAATTGTATGCTGATATCAGGAAGCATATTTTACTCGTCAGCTAAATTACACATATTTATAATATTTCCCGTGTTCTATAAGCTCTATTAACTAGTATAATGCTGTACCAACCACCCCATGCAACTCACAGTTTCCTAGGAGATAGACATGTTCTCCAAATATATTATGTGTATATGTATGACTGTGTACCAGTAAAATTCAGACAGTGACTGTATGAATACTCACAGGGGTCATTATATATATATATATTTCCTTGACATTTTCGAAAGGTATGTCATAAATTCAGTCAGAGTGGACACAAATACGTACACTTAGAATCAAACTGCAAGAAACTCACTCAAATACTCCTATTCAAAATATCACCATATATCAATTAAGCAAGTCTAGATTACTGGAGAACAAGGATTAATCATCGCACTTTCATTTTCTTTCCTTCCCTCCTTCCCATAACACCACTTCCTTCCTTCCCTCCTTCCCTCCCTCCCCTCCCC
>JAVCKZ010092924.1:0-24824 GCA_034780755.1 Lepetodrilus elevatus | reverse complement strand
GGAAATTGTAGAAATGTTTGGTATAACTGCAATCTGTTTCTCTCATATGTCTCTCTGGATGTCAGTTGTCAGTTGTCAAATGATGATACATTGAGATTTGCAGGATTTATATATTTATTGGCAAAAAATCGGAAGGACTCGTAAATACTCGTAACTATTCGTAACAACACGTAAACAGGTCATAATGAATATGTAAAAGCTTCGATGAATAGTAACATTCTGTAATATACTCGTAACGATCCGTAAACAGCTCGTAAGTAGCTCGTAGTTTAGTTCAACTAGTTAAACGTCGGTTTTTTATGGGAGGGCTTTAGCTAAAGCCCTCCCATAAAAGACCGACGTTTAACTAGTTGAACTAAGCAACAATATACTGATAGGTCCCCTGTTCCAGGATCCTAACATGATCCTTGCAGGACACATTCAGCTTGTGTGTCCTGGTTTATTTTTGAGCATCAACGTTATATTACTGGTCGGGCCATCTAACAGGACACCTTTGTTTTGTCTGCCGTGATTGAGTATAAATCTGGCCTCAAAATTACGAAACTTTTTTAGTACGATTTCATGTTCAATCAAATAAAAGTGTTGTTCACAAATCCCCATACACAACATTTGAACTTGACCATTAATGAGTACTCAAAATGTTCCGTAAACTCGGGGACTGATATCATCCTTAGAAGAGAATGGCTGTCCTACAACCTTAGTATATGTATATCCAACGGCCATTGAGACAATAGTACTCACGAACTCTACGAGTTTCAGAACCCCCGACACGGTACACAAGTAGCCGACATCACAGCTGCGCAGACCTCTGGGTCTGTCTTCCGCACCAGCCTCCCCGAACTTGACGTTCCTAGCTTGGAATTCACGGCCTCCACGTGCGTTGATTCCCTTCTCTATGGGCCTCTGGTTCACGCCCCTGCCTACAACGAACGCCTGGGGCCCCGGACCTCTCTGGTAAGGGCCTTCCGGTGACGCGTAGTCGTTGGGGTTGTTGTCGTAAGCCCCGCCCTGGTACCTGTGGATTAAAGGAAAGTATTCGATCACTTCCGGTCAGAGCTTTTAAATCTTATGTTCAGGATGTTGCCGTATGGTCTACAGTGGTACCTGTAGATTAAATCAGATTATTAGATCACTTCCGGTCGGGGTATTACCATCCGAAATGCACTGAACTTCACATAAAATAAATTGGCAGAATTTCTGACAAAATATTTCTGATTACCTCGTCACGGGTTCGTCGAATCCGCTCTCATCTGACCCACCCTTTTCTGACCCCCTCTCGGAAGGCGTGGTCAGCGTGGACCCGTGGGTGGGGACCATGGACTGAGACAAGGACCTTGGGGACAGGAGGTCGCGATCCAGGGCGTTGTCTCGGGGTCGGTAGTTGGGGTCGAGGACAGACCCTTGCCTCGGCATGATACTCTGGCCCGGACTCGGCGGCGTCTCCACGTAGTATCCCCAGTGAGGCACGAACTCGCCCTTCTTTGGTTCCCGGGGACCTATGTCTGATCCCTTAAAGTTCTCAACACTGTCACCGCTACTTGGTAGGTCTTTGTCTCCTATGGATCCTTTCACGGGGACATCAGATAACCGTCGTGAGTACACTCTAACGGGTGGTCTGTATTCCATCCTTTGCCGGTAATCCAGATCCGGTTCGATATACTCTCGAACCGGTTGTATATATTCCCGAACCGGTGGCCTATACACACGAACCGGTTCTCTATAAGCTGACTGATAAATCGGATCTTCCAGAAACACCAACTTAGAGCTGTAGCGAGGAGGATCACTTTTGATCGTACCCGAGATTGTCTCGGTCTTCACCCTGTTGCCTCGCCGAGGATGCGGGTTATCGGACCGAGGAGGAGGCTGTCCTAATACTTTCCGGTTTCCGTGAACAGATTCCACAAAATACTGACCGGTGTATGGATCCCTCCCGACATATTTCACCGGTTCCCGTCGCGGCCTTTCCGGCGCGTCTCTCCAAGTTGACCTCGGACCCGGGTCATCAAACCAGTTTGCAGGAGGAACGTCAGATCCTCTGGAATTAGCTTTGCTCCATTTTGCCGTGTCGATGTTCCTCCTCCGAGTTTCCTGTAGCCTGCGCACGGTAGGAACATCCCTAGTCGAGTACGGACCCACTTCCGGTCGCCGGGCCCTCCGGGACTTGATGGGTGTCACTACGTAGTCGCCTCTCATACTCACGGTATTGGCGAGCTCAGAGATGATGCTAGGTTCACGCTGGTTGGGACCAGGGGTCTGAAGCAGGGTTTCCGGGAGGGACGCGTTCGAGCCTAGTTCTGCCCGTCGGCTGAGGGGTGGACCCGGGCTATACACGATCCCTCGTACCGCCATGATGTCGTCCTCCCGTCCAACATACACAGTGCCCCACTATCATGATCACGAAGTTCACGAAATTACTTATATTTCAATGCCATTTCCCCTGTACAGTATACACTAAGTCTTGTGTGTAGTCCCGTCATACCACACGAAATACTAGCTGGGAGGAAATAAGCAATACAGAAAATATAATATGTGGATATTTGTTTTCACGTTGGACTTTTAAATGTCAGAGAATTTATTCAATTGTATTTAAACATCCGTCTGGCTTGTATTTCATAGGCGCTGCGCATGCATTGTTGATTATTTTAGCAATCTGAAAGAAGAACTAGTGGTTTACAACTAAATGAATGTTGTTATATTATAAAATGTTTCAAAATAACATTACTCTGAAATGCTTCTTCAATATCTTTTCTCAAATTTCTGTCTGCGATTTAATAACACAATTTAACCCTTTCACTAAACATTTATATAATATAATACTATATAATTTACATAATTTAAATAACAAATCTACTTACTGGCGTATTTCCTGGATGTATGTTCGATTAACAAATTGTCGGTTGTAGATATATTTAGTGATATATTAAAGTTCCGGTCATTTACGAATCATCTTATAATATTATAATTATCTAAATAATATCATAAACCAGGGTATTACCACCAGAAAATACACATTAAACGAATACAGTACTCACACTGGTCTAGTCAACGTTGGTCCGCCATTATTCCACGATACTTCAGAATACGATCCACGGATATATACAGGAACATATGACAAGCCATATCTACACGCTATTCAATCCGGATTAATATCCCCCATACATATAATTGGATTCATAAGCGGAGATATGTTGACGTCTCTTTATTCGGCGTTGTGAATACTTTCTCATGCTTGGTTTGTACGACAATGCCCAAACAATGCCAAGACGCGCCTTACAAATATCTCCCCCATTTCGGAGTCATAGAGACAAATTGTGTAAGCGTACGTGTGTGTGTGTGTGTGTGTGTGTGTGTGTGTGTGTGTGTGTGTGTGTGTGTGTGTGTGTGTGTGTGTGTGTGTGTGTAGGCCTATGTGTACTGACAAATGCAAGGCACCAGTGAGTGTGTGTAGGCCTATGTGTACTGACAAATGCAAGGCACCAGTGAATCCTTTCGGATGAGATGAGTTTGGCCGCGGAGTGTGTCGGCGAACCGTGCGTACATGCATTAGTTTAAATGTGCCAATATAACTTAATTCGCAATGAACGTTTTATGTCTCCCATAGTCATTTTTGGCGGCCATTGTTAAAATGTATGTTTTATGATGGGTTCTTTAATATTTGTATGTATTAGAGATCGCTACTTGAGTGCTTATGGTCTCGTAGTATGAAAGCTTCGAGAAAAGATACCCGGCGTATGATGCTATAGTTTGGCTGCATTGACTTTGTAATAAGTAGATTAGCTCGGTGAATACAGTGTACTTCATGCATGGACAATACTATTAAATAGTGTGTACGCCCTAAGCAACACTATAAAAATGAAAACCTTGATGTTCATAGCCTATGTGGGCAGTGGATACACAGGAATCACACATACCACATGTAACGTTGTAGTCCTTGTCAATTTTTCAAAGAATGTAAATAATAATAAAATAAAATCATGGAAAAAAACACCATGAAATGTTTTTGACACGGACTAGTAATATTGCACTGATGTATACAATTCATGTCCTTGTTATGAATAAAAACGAGACACGGATTTCTTCACATTTTATGGTATACAATTTCAATATCAATGACAAATACAAGTTCATAATGTTATGTGATGATTATATATACACTTAGGTAATGCTTGGTGAAGGTGAAGGCAATGTTTTCAGGGCTATGGCAGTTCAGCTTTAGAAAGTGATGCATTTACTAAAATAGGTCGTCGTATCAACTGCTTCCGTGGTGATTATACCTATTAACAGGCCCGTATGGCTATATGGTGAGTGAGTGAATATGGAGTTTAACGTCGCTGCCGAAATATTTTTCACCTATTTACGACGAGCTCGTCTGTAGACAATATTAGTAGACATATATCATGGATTATATTCGGTATACCGGTGCTTATATTCTTCGCGTCGACGTGGTATGCTTATAATTAATTGATGCATAGAAATCGAAATGGTGCAATCAAAAAGAGAGTGAATATTTAAAATTATTTTTGTAGTTGTTGTTGTTGTTGTTGTTGTCTTGAACGCCAGTCTGTAGAAAAATACTATTGCCATACAGTAAATTTCGTGTATATTTGGTGTATGTGTGTATGATTTGCGTCGACGTGGTATGCTACAACTGATGTGTAGAAATGGTGCAATAATAATCACTACCAGATATTTACAGTGGAATGTTTGAATGTTCTCAGCCAATGAAACCATCCGTAACGTCACGTCATGAAGGTAAACAATGTTACCATAGTAACAATTAGCGGTGAGTAATACACCATAGGATTGGTCGATGACGCAGCGACGATGGTTTCCGTCGTACCTGAAACAGAAATACGCAATTAGCATCGGTTCTAAAAACTACATACCCTAAAACTCGTAACAGTAACAATCATAGTGTGTACTTTAATGTTGTTGTCCATAACTATACGAACAACGACGATTTTAAATGTTCATAGTTTTCTAATTATTCGAATGGATACAAATTTAACTAATTTCTCCTGTTTAAATAATTAGAATAATTACGGTACGGTATGCTATTTAAGCTATGAACTGTTAACTTAAATTTCACTCGGGACATATTTTCCGTAATCACTCTTATCTCGTGGGTTATTCTCCAAATATCTGCCCTTGTATCTTGACATCATTTCCGATGCTCGCATACCCATTGTGCGACCATCGCGCTATCCTAAATGACCGATCGCCGTGTATATCATAGGGGTAAAATTAGGTTAAAAAATCGTTACTATATTTAATAAATTCTCTTAGTAACTTGACTAAAATAATCATGTATGTATAACATACCACTATACTAAGTATGAGATACGCATTACCGGTCCAGAGTATAATCTGAAGACCATATATAAATAAATATTCCCAGCGGTGAAATAAGCATTAAGAGTTAGACGAATGTAAATTGTGTATTCTATGGACAGTAAGTGAATATGGAGTTTAATGTCGCTAATGTTGATTTAGGGCGTGATCGATTTGACTATACATCTTCCAGAAGACGTCTTCTTGCTGGTCGTTTTGCGGCAGAAGACGTCTTCTTCTTCTGGCAGACGAATTCCCGCGCTCCACCCCCATAGCAGGGGCGCGTAGGTGAAAGTTTCTCCTCCTAGAATAACTTCTACCAAAACGAGAAGACGCCAAATCGATCTTAGTGTCAATAGCTGCAACACTGTGGCAGAGAGATGCCAGATAAATCATATTTACAGATGTTATTTGTTATCCCACTGTCAGTGGTCGATTGGATACCGTAAGGATTAAAGGAGCTACATGTATATATGAACTGCTGCGATAGTGGATATATTGAGAGATATGTAAAGCTAGAAAGATAATCGGATTTCAGCAGGCATGCAGATACAACGTGGTTATCTGGTATATTATTATGTTGGTCAATTAAATGTGTATAAAACGCGGGTTAGTTCCTTGTATTGTACTAAATTACCCGATGGTGTGGAAGAGCTGGTCGTCGATGATGATGATGATGATGATGATGATGGTGATGATGATGATGGTGATGATGAAGAGCTGGTCGTCGATGATGATGATGATGATGATGATGATGATGATGATGATGATGATGATGATGATGATGATATGATGGTTTCCTTCTTCTCTGAAACAGAAATACGCAATCAGTTCTTAAGAATTGTACCAACATAATTCTGGAAGCCCAACAGCGAATAGGAAGCTACTATATTTACAAAAAGAGCGCCGTGTTCTTCCTGTATTATTTAAATACTGCTGAGAGTCCTCAAATGTGTTCGTACTTTATGGTCTAATATGATAGGCTATACCTTTGCTAACAATAATAACAATTACCCGATGATGTGAAAACGCTGGTCGATGATGATGATGGTGGTGGTGGTGTTGGTGATGGTAGTGGTGATGATGATGATGATGCTGATGCTAATGATGATGATGCTGATGATGATGGTGGTGATGGTGATGGTGATGGTTCTTAAGAATTTAACAAAATAATCAAATTTCCTCGGATTTGATTGGTCGAAAAGGTTGAAAAAGTGTGGCCTAATCGCGATAACGCTACCGGAAATTTCCAGTAAACTATAGAAGAACATTCTTGTTACTTTGTCCATCCGTGATTGATTTTACAAAGCTACCTTCAAACTATACCATATTATCAGCTGATTATGCAATGTATATGGCTTATATACTACTATTGTATGATCTGTATTCATGTATATGGGGAATTGTGTGACGTGTACTTGTGAAAACATTGTGAAAAATAAAGAAATTATAACAAAAAAAAACAAAAACAAAAAAACATATTTAATTACCGGAACTATCATTAAATTATAATAATTCAAAATGACTAACACTAAATATTGGATTCGTAATAATAGAATAACATGGTACTTTTTAGTGGTGGCAACCATTTTTAGCAAGAGTATTATACTGCCTATAAACTTACTACACATATTCTGGATACAATACGGAGCATCTTCCGGACATTTGGAGCAGGAATTCCCGCGGGTGTAGGGTTTTCTTCCTATATAGTTGCCCCTGATGTCAAAGTGAAGATATTCGTGAAACGCAAATTGAATGAAGGACAAAAGTAAAACAAATAATACAAACATTCTGACGACAGAGTCGCTGTTTTAACCTCCTCCCTCCCGGGGAAATCACGCGATGTAATGTACAGAATAACAGGATAATCTGGTATCTAATGCTTTAGACATGAATAACTAGGCCGAGAAGCTCTGACCGTCATATCACAGATTTGGGCTGTATTGACGGCAGAGGGGAACCTCTATCAAATCCGAGGCGCACTTGGCTAAGCTGTGATATGACGGTCGGAGCTTCTCGGCTTAATGAATGTAATAACATGCTCTATTTCAACAGTTACTTTCACACATCTATATACTGTTTTTATTTTTGTTTTTAATTTAATTTAAATATTTTTTTGGTCGCTTTCAAGATTATTTCACTTACATACTTGTCAGTTTAGGGCAGAGGAAACCCGCAACATCCGTAGTGCTGAATGTTGCAGTAAACCTGCGAGCACCGGCTGCTACCGACAGACCAAGGATATCTGCATTGTCATTCTACAGACAGCGCTTCCTATATATATGTTGTATGCATGCAGCTATTAATACGTGTGTGCATATAGAGTTTACTAGGTGTGTGTACTAGTATATAACGTAAACTCCATGTTTAATTGTAATGTATGCTCATCAAAAGTACGTGTATTTCCTTCAGCAAGTGAGGCTATTTTAACAATATATTTAAGGGCCGCTTCTCTCACCCTGGACCATAGTTGCAGACCACGAGGTAGCCGCCGTTCTTCCACGAGAGGTTGGTGATGCTAGGACAGTAACGAATGCCGCACCCCACAGCATAGGACCCAGCCCAGACAACCTGGGAGAATTAAAAACAAACAGTACTTTTTACGCACTAAAACAAATGTGCTCACTATATATCCTAAAGCAGCTTTCATGAATTGTGTATAAAGATATTCAATTAGGCCTACTTTGCACTAGCCCTTGTCAATGGCGTTTCGTATCAATTTTTCGATTTTTAATGATTTTGACATTTATTGAAAAAGTATACTCTATAGGCTACCCCTCACTTCCGTAAACTCTCAAACGAATGGTCTTATCTTCAGTCAGCTATTTGGTCTCGTGGTAGCGACTGTGGAATCATGCTTTGTTTTGATCACCAGACTGGTTCAATCCCAGGTTTGGGCACAACTCGATGAAGGGAAAGTGTACTTGTATTTCCGATAGCCGTACACGTTCTCCGAAATGAACAAATTAATACTTTGTATGGTAGGAAACGTTCACGTGGTTAAATTTACGGCGTTTCTCCCTAGTGTATGACGTCTCTAATCTTGTCCGTGATCTGAGTTGCTTTAACCCTCTCCATGCTCAATACGTATGCCCTAAAGAGCAGTGTGTGTGTGTGTGTGTGTGTGTGTGTGTGTGTGTGTGTGTGTGTGTGTGTGTGTGTGTGTGTGTGTGTGTGTGTGTAGGGTTTAAAGTCGCATTCTAGAATCTTTCACTAATATCACAACATGTCAGTTTTAGAGCAGGAGGAAACCTACAACATCTGTAGTGCTGAATGTTGCAGTATACCTGCGAGCACCGGCTGGTACTGACAAGACCAAGGATGATAAGTGCATTGCTACTCTACAACTGCTGCGAAGGCTTTGGAGTAATACTTCATACTCAACTCAAAGGTTTGTTCACAAATCCCCATATAAAATTTTAGCTTAAGCATGGGATCGTAGTCAAAAGGTTTTGTAATCCTGGGGTCTGGTTAGCGGTGGTTAGAACACGATAACAAACATTTGAGATCCTGAGGTAAAATCATCTCCATAATGGATGGCAGTTCTGCATGCAAGGGGATGGGTGTTAATGTCTAGATGTACATATTTTCCTTAGTGCACATTGGCCAGCCATGGTATATCATGTCTTACTGGAGTTATCTTCCCAGTAAAAGCACGTCCAGCCATGGTATATCATGTCTTACTGGGGTTATCCTCCCAGTAAAAGCACATCATTGTGCACTATTTATCAAAATACTTCTAGAAAGAACAAGGTGGATACCGTACTTTATCCAAGAATGTCTAGACAATGCCATTGCCTGATGCTAACATTTGTATGTGCAGCGAATCACTTTTCAATATTTGACAATGATCCAGAACACTTTATGATGAACATTCTTTAATAAAATGTGGTTGAATTTCTATGAAGAGATTTACCACTGATTTACACTGAATACATAACACATGTATTCATTCCCCCCACAGCATTATGGAAATGCTAGTATTCTACTACATATATAAAATAATAAAATACCACTTCCCTATCAGCTAAGCAAGATAGAATACTTTCGTATAATTTTGTTATAATCTATATAAATAGATTATAAAAAATTAAAAAATAACAATGTACACGCACAATACTGTAAATAATGTCTGGAATAAATCTATAAGTATCATTGACCATGGAAATGGAACAATACCCAATATTAAATATGAAGAATATTGTTACGCACAGATGACATTTACGGAGTTCTGCGTTAAATTCAGCAGTACACAGCCATCTATCAGCCAGAGCCTCGGGATGTATACAAAGACCAGAATACGAAATGGTGCAATTGAGGCCTGTCTCTGTGATCAAATATTAGCAATATTTCGTTACTAATGCGCGGCTAAAGTGCCACGCAGCCTCTTATGCGATACTGGCGACAACCCAAACAGAAAATTGATCATGGTGACACATAACTGTTCTGAACTATCGCTTCGACTCATAATCGCATTCAAATGATTTTCCATTACGTAATATACATCTATCCTGAAGACTTGTCATCAATAAGTGCGGCCGTCTGCTTGGCTGATAATGGCAGGTACGGAGGTCCGCGTAACTATCGGCTACAGACTTCCTTAGGCAGTCGTTCTGTCTACCACGAGATGGAACAATCCGTCAGTCAGCGATTCTTCGCGTCCCAGACAACAATTAGTCGGAACTGTAACACTGTCCTTCCACCCAGATACAAGCCTAGCTTGGACGACTGTTGACACAAAACTCTCCCCAACACATTTTTCTCATTTTGGTTATATTCGGTGTGTCAAGACTATGGTTGACTTTTTTTTAAATTTTGCTTCTCTGCGAGTATTTCTCACCATGCTGAGACGTGAGTGGCACCCAGAGGCTGCTGGGAAGTGATGTCAATGTGGCGTATGTTACACGGTAATGCCATTAGGAGTTATCATTAATTACATCAGTGATTGTGCAACTGCATATTAATGTCGCCGTTGACGCTCCAAATACGCAAATAGGAATACACCGTGGGTGTTAGCAAATATGACATTTTTTTCTTCTTCTATAAATCCTAAAATAATTTTCCCGATCTGAAATTTACATAAAACATAAAAAAACGTTTTCTCATGTCCACACTTGTCTTGTCCACACTCCATGACACTAGGAAGATTTTCCACGACCAAATGCCAGATCCCCATGTTGATATTTCCATCTAAACCTGATGCAGAATATTGACAATCTATAGTCACATTTCTTTGACTGCTGTCAATGTCTCACATTTGCCTTTGCATTGACAAGAACATTTAACAATGACGTCCAGCTGGATTTGATTTGCTAATATTTCCCTACTACTTATCCAGTATTGAACTACTTAAAGGTGATATTTGAAGACGGCAGCTATATACCTTTCTTTGTCACAGTTTATTACTGTCAGTACAGTTTACCAACATGGGCAAGATACCGCTGGGCAATACAATGGTTGAATCAATCATTACTTAGCATCGTATGGATTGAATCCGTGAACATACTGTACAGGACAACTGTCCAATCAATTCTCCCAGGCAGTGCCATGGATTAAACGTCAGCTTAGTTCTTCCAGCAGAATATATACAACAGGGGAATAGAAGCTAAAGCATGAGAGAGCTATTATCGGAGGATTTCGTCCACAGATACATGTGTAACTTACATTAATTAGCATGACTACAGATACAACTGCCCGTGGAGAACAAGACACACACGCTAGGAATAACCATCACACTGATGCTAAGATGGACTGTCCTCTGTTAGGTGTGTAGAATGGTGTCAGATGCTTCATCAGGACATCCGTGCTGTAACTTGTATGTGTCTGCAGTTGTGTGCATGGTTGTGTGCATGGTTGTGTGTATGGTTGTGTGTATGGTTGTGTGTCTAATTGTGTGTACAGTTGTGTGTACAGTTGTGTGTAGGTTGTGTATGGTGCATGCTTGTGTGTACAGTTGTGTGTATGGTTGTGAGTACAGTTGTGTGTACAGTTGTGTGTATGATTGTGAGTACAGTTGTGTGTAGGTTGTGTATGATTGTGAGTACAGTTGTGTGTACAGTTGTGTGTAGGTTGTGTATGATTGTGTGTACAGTTGTGTGTACAGTGTGGAGGCCATACTGCTGTCAAAGAGTGCAGTCTTGGCATGTACTTCTGGCATCTACTCATTCACACATCTGGGTAGTATTCATGAGGACAATAACAGCCAATTTGTATAGTGGAGAAACACTGAACAACATTAAACTGATGTGTTAAATAGGGAAATTCACACTTTGACATACGATAATGTTTATTTAACCACCAAGTTGGAATTTCTTAATAAGATGTCGCATATATTCTGACATACAATAATGTTTATTTAACTACCAAGTTGGGATATCTTAATAAGAAGTCACATACATTTTAACTTATGTTAATGTTTATTTAAACCACCAAGTTGGGATATCTTAATTAGATGGCACACACATTTTGGATGATAATATGTGGTCATGTTCTAAAATCAAGTGATTTTCTTTTGATTATTCCTGTTGAATATTAGGTTCTCAATTCAAGCCTTTAGGCACAGATAAAATCTATCATTCTTTTTATAGCAAAAACTATAAAACTATGTGACAATCTTCGGCATGCCTGCTTATATATAGAAGTCTTATTCGAGGTGTTACACAAACTACAAAGTGTGCACTGTGCAATGAAGATCCATCACCTTGATGCTGAGAGATGTCTATGTAATCTCATGTATCAGATCTGTTAGAGAGCTATACACAGGCCTTACACTAGCCGTGTCATTGAGACGTGAAACCCTGGACCCAATATATACACATCATATAAATCTTTAACCTAAAGCTCGATAATTCTCGAACTTTCTGTACTGAGCACATGAGATCAGAGGCTTGTTCAGACGAGCGAGTTTACGCGAGTTATCGCGTGACGTCACATATAAAGGATGAACGTTTCCAAGGCGATTTCACGCGTGTACTCGCGGGTTTCGCACCCTCCTGAACAGGCCTCAGTTCATGCAAACCCGATGGTTTTTCTTTTTAAGAAAGAAACTATGTCTCACTTCAAATTTTCATTAATTCTATTTAGTTTCTTTTTCAGTCAAGAAATATGTACTTAGCTAGCAGAAATTGTGAGAAATTACATTAAGAAATATTATGTGGTCATAATGCACATATTAGTGTAATAAGTAACTTACCACAACAACGATTGACAGCTATTTTATTTACTGATAAAAATCTTAAAAAATAATTATTGATTAATGATCAGGTACAGGTATTTACATAATCTGCGAGTGCATGGCACCAACACAAATGTAAAGTAAACATTAATTTAATCACATACTTATAGGTATTACTCATGACATATCCGGAGTGAAGCTGAAAGTACAGTGCTCCCTCGATATAACGCTGAAGTGGGGGTCCATGACATGCCACCCGCGTTATAATACCCACGTTATATCAATGAATATAATTGGAGAAAATATTTTAAAATTTAATTTAATTTTATTTTTAATGGGATTTTAAACGTTGGACCCCGCGTTGTATCCGAATCCGCGGTGCATCGAAGGCCGTTATATATATCGAGGGAGCACTGTATTTACAATTTTTCTACGTAATCGACTTATTTTAACGTATGCTCTTAGCTCTTAGCGTATGCATGTTAACTGCATCATTGAAGTTCCTAGTGGCACGACGCTTTTACCGACATGATCCATCTACGTGAAGACAATAGCTTGCAGACATGAGTGTGAGTAATACACTACAAGTACAACTTACTGGGAGGAAGTGTGCACTGGTGCTGAACATTGGTAGGGAAATCTACCGGTAAACAATCTATTAGTAAAGACTGACGAGGACAATATGTTTCCAGTTAATTATGGTGCAGTTGGTATTTAGTATGACAAAGATATTCAGGGGCCATGTTCCCGAAGCTATTACAAATATGTTACAACATCGTGATAGCCTTCGTGGAGGAAAATTTGATGATCAAAAAAAAGTTTTAAAATTCTGCCATGAAGGGATGATGTCATTACCTAAAGGATACCTTCGGGAACATGATTCCAGTGCAATAATTCGGTAATTAAAAGCACAATGAATTTGGAATACAGATTATGTAATTCTGTGTCGCATACTGTTTTTACTGTTTTTGTCTTGATTGCTAAACGTGATACAGATGAAACTGCACAGCATGATACTACCGATACAGACATTGATTTGCATCGACTGGGCATTACCCGCACAGAAGGACGGTGGCAGGATATGTGTACTCACTGGCTCATTGTTTGATAAGGAAACAAGGCATAGTGTGAGTTCATTTTTCTTCCATGTTTTTATATTTTTATACAAACATCATCTACAACCTCTACAAACATCATCTACAACTGTGTGAGAAAACATAGCGATCTCTTTGAAGTCGAAACAATGACAAATTACATTGGATAATATAAAAAGGGTTCATGCTTCACTATTCGATGTACAGAAAACTTATGGATCAATCGGAAGTATTTTATAAGTAGAAGTATTCCTCCACTATTTCGGATGACTACAGGGTCTGACTACAGGGTCTGACTACAGAGTCTGACTACAGGGTCTGACTACAGGGTCTGACTACAGGGTCTGACTACAGGGTCCGACTACAGGGTCTGACTGAAAGAGTTAGTGAGTGAATATGGAGTTTAACGTCGCTGCGGGAATCTTTCACCCATTTGCGATGATGACTGACAGAGAATCTGCACATGGTCTTATGACATCTGACAGTCTGGTGACATCCACTGTGAGCACACTTCCTCCACCCATCCAGATGATGCCGTGCCCAGGACTGGGTCAAGCCTGGTGGTGAAGAGCCCTAGAAGCACGCCAGACTGATCAGCTAACCGCCGCCAACACAAGGTCCGGAGACGAGGACGTCTGAGGACAGATTCCTGCAGGTAGGTGTGAAGCAGATCCCGCCGGCGGCCATTAGCCGTGACTTCCTCTCCGGACGCCGACTCCATGTAACAGTTAACGCTGGCCCAGCAGACATTGCCAATCAGACTGTGGTGAGAACTCGGGGGGGGCTTCTGAAGCCCCGGTGGTGAGAAGCTTCTAAAAGACACTAACTCAGGATCAATAAAGGCAGTGTTCTTGCACCGCTGGTAATATCCCCTTCATGGCTTGGGAGCCAAATTAGTGAGGTGGACCCGTTCCTCGAAGAGAACGCGGCTAATAATTCTTGAAGGACTGCATCCATGGGATTTAACAACAATGAGACTTTGAACTATACGTAAGAATCTGCAGTGGTAGGATGCGACAAGTACATCCTACTAGCGTCACTATTCCTCTCTCAGGAGAGACATTACCTCACATCAAAGTGTACGAGATTTAAACACAGTGCGTCACCAGTGATAGCCTCGGTGAAAACTACGGTCTGGTAACGGTATGACATTACATCCAATCTAGTTGTAATCTCTCTTGGAAATGCTAGGAACGGAAAGAAAATGGAACACTGCATATCTGTTTCTTCTCGGTTGTTCTTACATACATGCTCTTTAAGACATTTCTTCTGCTACTAGCGAGGTGAAACATCAGAGTGGTTAGTTCACTGGTTACCTCCCTTGGTTCAAGTGCAATTATGTTGTGCCCACAGGTCTCAGTGTAATACCCAAGTACCTACAGGTTCTTGTCCTACCATAAGCAAAACACCATTATATTCTGTGGAACAAAACCGTGAACATTACAATCTACTTTTGTTATTTTCTAAAATGAATATAGTACAATATTACCCATCATGTCCGAACAGGAACAACATGATTATAGACTATCCATGATGGCACCAATATGTACCAAGATTAGATTGCCCTAATTCTAGGATGATTCTGATAAATGTGACTTGGTTACACTTCCCTAACTTTATGATGGCTCTAGTCTAATATAAGACATGGTTAGACTGTCCTAATACTATGATGATGCCGATGTCTACTAATAGACTACAAGGTTACTGTCCTAAATCTATGCTGGCACCAATGAATGACACCCTTACACCGCCCAAACTAAATGATGGCACCAACATGACCAATGAACGACATGGTTACATTGCCCTAACTAAATGATGGCACCAATGAATGACATGGTTACATTGCCCTAACTAAATGATGACACCAATGAATGACATGGTTACACCGCCCAAACTAAATGATGGCACCAATGAATGACATGGTTACACCGCCCAAACTAAATGATGGCACCAATGAATTACATGGTTGCATTGCCCTAACTAAATGATGGCACCAATGAATGACACGGTTACACCGCCCTAACTAAATGTCGGTCCTAATATATGACACGGTTGCACAGTCCTAACACTATGACACTACTAATTACTAAGGTTAGACAGTCCTAATTCTATGATGGCCACAAGAAACAGCCCCAAGGACACTGGCTCTCTGGCTCTCAAATGTCAAAGGGAGGATGTCTGAAGGTGAAGACAGAAGACTACATCTTCCAACACAACAATACATCAAAGTTAACACACAGAGGAAGTCTAGGACCGCTGCTACAACTACTGGTGGTTTAGAACATCCCCCTCCAGTTTGTGGCCTGTTCAGCCAATATAAGCTAACAGATAACGGAGAGTTCAAATCGGTTCCGAGGATAATGAAAGCAATAGCAGATCCACTAAAGCAGGAATGATCGACAGGAAATGACGGGCAGAAATAATTATGCCCCACTGTGGACAGTTGTAAATTGGCCAATATCCAGAAAAGGAGTCGGTGAACATGGTGGATGGATACGTTAGGTGTTTTCAATTTACCTTTTGTCTAAAGGTTGTAAAACGCAAAACAGCAAATTGGAAACTTTTAATGTCTCGGAACATAACCAGACAAGTACCAGTCGGTTTAAAATTGAACTAGAAAGAGAAAAATAGAATCTATGTAAACAAATTAGCCCACGCTTGCTAAAATTAATTCTTTTAAAATACATTAATTGAATGTTATTGGATCGGCAGCAGACACATTATGTCAACATACAATTTGAATACAAGACGACTACACGTTAAATAAACTAGGAACTACTTCTACATGCCAGCGAGGAAGACGACTAACACGACAGTTACACGATAAATTATATCCAATTCCCTGCTTTCTTTAGGATCATTGAGTTTCAATGGCAAATCAATTATTCCAAACCTAATTATTTGCAGTATTAATTCATGAGTATGGTAACCTCATATGTTGACTTCACTAGGGTAAAACACAAGTTAGGTATATGTTCAATACACACTCCTTAACCTGCCAGATTACATGGTCAGGATTGTAACACTAGCCTGTTCTGTTTCATCTTCGTACTCTCATTATATACTAGTATACACAATGTAGTATTCTCAGAAGACAGGCAGTGAATAGGATTACCAGACAGTGACCCAGCTGCTGTGCATATGATATTGTGTATGTGTATGAGTATGTGTATGTGTATGTGTATGTGCACGAGGAGGAGTATGTGAATGTTGAATGAAATGTACTGTTAAACACTGATACAGAAACCTAAATGAAATGCAAGTTGTTAAACACTAGAACTGTCAAAAACTGATTGAATAAAAAAAATAAAAAAAATAAAAAAAATAAAAAAAATAATTAAATGCACTACTAAACAGACACCAGAAAACTAACTGAAATGTACTTTGAAACTGAAACTAGAAAAATAAATTAAATGTATTACTATCTAGAGCGAGACAAATATTTAAATGAACTGTTTTAAACAAATAGAGTGAAATGCACCGTAACCAGACAAATACTGGAATGCACCATTACACGGGCACTGTAATGTACTTGATTATAAAATGTCTGGTAACAATTGTAGGTTAACACACCAGTATCATCAATATATACCTTCTGTATTCCATTTTATGTCATCATCATCATAATATCATCATCATAATATCATAATCTTTGTCATCATCATCATCTTTATCATCATCATCATTTTTGTCATCATCATCATCATCTTTGTCATCATTATCATCATCTTTGTAATCATTATCATCATCTTTGTAATCATTATCATTGTCATCATTATCATCAGAAGTAGCAGTATCTCCACCTTCACAATGATCATCAGTATCAAGCTAGTGTTTTCTAACAGGGAGTGCATTTTGAAGACATTGTGCTCCAATGCTATTTCACCATCACCATAACTACAGACTGGCTTCAAAAATGCAAAACATACATTAACACTCTATTCTTAACTTTATCAATTTATAGATAAATAGAAATAGAAAAACATGTTCTTCTGGCCACAGACAAGTCTCCAAGACTATGTAATGGTTAGGATAGTGTTAGGGCACTGTTAAGATAGTGTTAGGGCAGTGTTAGGATAGTGTTAGGGCAGTGTTAGGGCAGTGTTAGGATAGTGTTAGGGCAGTGTTAGGGCAGTGTTAGGGCAGTGTTAGGGCAGTGTTAGGGCAGTGTTAGGGCAGTGTTAGGGCAGTGTTAGGATAGTGTTAGGGCAGTGTTAGGGCAGTGTTAGGGCACTAAGGCTAGTGAGAGACGAGAGCAGAGGCTTGCTCCAGTGGTCTAGTTGTGGGCTCCTCCTTATCCTTGAGCTGTCCTTTCATACACTGATAGATACAGATGTTCCTCTCTTCCCTGCTCTCTGACAACAGAACATCAATCAGCCGATGTCTCCACCGCAAATCTTCATTGCTTTGTTCCACATACAACCCTTCATTGCCTCGTTCCACATACAAACCTTCACTACCCCGTTCCACATACAAACCTTCACTACCTCGTTCCACGTACAATCCTTCACTGCCTCGTTCCACATACAAACCTTCACTGCCTCGTTCCACATACAACCCTTCACTGCCTCGTTCCACATACAGACCTTCATTGCCTCGTTCCACATACAACCCTTCACTACCTCGTTCCACATACAATCCTTCACTACCTCGTTCCACATACAATCCTTCACTGCCTCGTTCCACATACAAACCTTCACTGCCTTGTTCCACATACAAACCTTCACAAGCTCGTTCCACATACAATCCTTCACTACCTCGTTCCACATACAAACCTTCACTACTCGTTCCACATACAAACCTTCACTGCCTCGTTCCACATACAACCCTTCACTACCTCGTTCCACATACAACCCTTCACTACCTCGTTCCACAGACAAACCTTCATTGCCTCGTTCCACATACAACCCTTCACTGCCTCGTTCCACATACAACCCTTCACTGCCTCGTTCAACATACAACCCTTCACTGCCTCGTTCAACATACAACCTAGCTTGTTCCACATACAACCCTTCATACATCATTCCACATATTATTCCACATATTATAGTCATCTATGCCGTCTCCATCTTGTAAACCTAACTGGGTCCATGCCTTTTGTTAATTTTGGCAACTACTGGGTCCAAATTACCTCAATACAATAATCTAATATGGTGCCTTGGATTTGCCATTAAGACGTGATTGTCGTAATTAGGTGGGCCTTAGTCCTGCTAGACCAGCAATTAGTCAATGTATGTCTGCAATAACCTCCAATGTAGTCATGATAATGTCATACTGATGCTAATTAAATAAGCCATTCTCCTAGCTTGATCAGCTCATACAATGTTATTAAAGCTAGACTTGTTTACGGCTAGTCTGACCTTTGAATATATTATGTGACTATCTATTGTTCAGGACATATTCCAGCAAGTACCGCTGAGCTAGTACAAGATACAGTGCTCCCTCGATATAACGTCCTTCGATGCACCGCAGATTCGGATACAACGCGGGGTCCAATGTAGACCCCATTAAAAAATACTAAATAACAAAAATCAATTATTTTTCTCCAATTATATTTGTTGATATAACGCGGGTATCATAACGCTGGTGGCATGTCATGGACCCCAACTTCAGCATTATATCGAGGGAGCACTATAGTATAAGGTTTCTTAGTCAAATTAGGTATAATATAACCACCAAATACTGATCATAATATGGTTGGAAGCAGAGTCAATGGTCAAATAATAGACTACTATAGAAATGCATATGTAAAGAAATTGAAAGTGGAGACAAATTACCTACCATCAACGCCACCATAGGAAACTATACATAAAAATAGGATGAAACAACTAATCCTCAACCATTATGTCCCTAAATATTGTACTTGTCCTGTAATTAGGGCAACATTAATTCCATTTCTGCCTGTATCTAGACTTTAAAAGTTGATGACAAAGCTAACTCCTAGCTTTATACTAGAACTGTACCAGTTCATAATGTTGTTATACACTGCTGTTCATCTACATCCGTTCCCTGTGGAACATGTACAGCAATGTCGTCAAAGTTTTGCATTCTCTTCTGTACTTTTAGAAGACCTGCATAAATAACTCTAAAGCAAAGAACGGCCTCGCGGGATCCATTCAAAGTCATCTGGAACTTCAACACGCTCAATGAAGTCCGATATTTTCTAACATTTTCAAACAATTACAGCATCCAAAGACTCTTGATGAAAACCTTTATCCCAGCAAAACCCTGGAATCCGATAAATGATGTAAAATTCTACCTCAGAAACGGTGTTTAGGAGATAAAAATTTAATGTTGGATTTAAATGCATGGCAAGTTTTGCCGACACAGACTTTACGAGGAGGGCTAAGTGAAGTGCTGGCTATTAACTTGAACGACTCCGGACAAGTTGTGAAGAACCACTGTGGTCTCCTTCAACAACATCAACATTACAAGCTTTAGCCGCCGTTCAACACAGCCGTAATCAGAGTCAATTTACACAAATCTTACATTTCCATGCAGTGGCATGCAGAGAATATTACACGAGTTAAAGACTCACTTCCGCGCGGCTTTTCCGGTTCAGCGCATTCACGTTTAAAATCATAGTTATCAATTGAATAAAGCTTGTTCCCAGAAATTCCAATTATTCTAAAGGATTTGCTTCGATGATTTCCATATTTTATAAACTGCAAACCTGATTAAGCCTACTAGGCATTCGGAGATAACATTTGTATTAAGACAAATCATATACTATTCTGCATGAGCAAGCAACAAAGGAATGAGTGAATACAAAGTTTAACGTTGCTGCGGGAATCTTTCACCCATTTGCGACTAGAAGCACAAAGGCATAGCATGTTTGGTAGAGCATTGTATACAGGAAACACCTGTTGTTAATAGTATTTCAGTAATAACAGAGATTGGATAATACTGTGAGGAGAATCTGTAACATCTAAATGTTAGAACAATGATACTATAGCATAGAGGGTGATAACGGTACACTAGGTATACAGACGTAGCACCAACAGATGTGGAACTGTTCTCCAGGGCAGAGAAGATACCAGGATGTCCTGACAGAAGATACCACGATGTCCTGTGAGAAGATACCAGGATATCCTGAGAGAAGACACCAGGATATCCTGAGAGAAGACACCAGGATGTCCTGAGAGAAGATACCAGGATGTCCTGATACAATATACCAGGATATCCTGACACATGTCTGACAGAAAAGATACCAGGATGTCCACATAAAGAAAATACCAGGATGTCTTAAGAGAAGATACCAGGATGTCCTGACAGAAAATACCAGGATGTTCTGACAGAAAATATAGCAGGATGTCCTAATAGAGAATCTAGATAGGAGTCAAACTCAGAACTCGTTGTTTTAAAAATCTGACAGGTTAAACATTGGGTTACCCTGACCGCAAAATAATGTTTACCTAGGAGTAATTGGAGATAATTCTATTGAGCTGCTTCTAATCACGTTAATGTAATGCAAGAGAAAATTGAGGAACCTCATTCATGTACTAACTCCCAAACTTGCTTTGAATTCCATAAACTGAAAAATTACATAATGATTATCAAAGAAAATCTAATTATTTTCAATTTCTTCAGGGTTACCCAAAATGACAACAATTTTATTTTCAGAAAGTGAGAAATCAATGGAAAACATCAATACTGGCGTGGCATGACGTGTCTGACCACTTTTCTTGGCAATTGCTTTACGACATGTTTATTTGCACCCAGATGCCAGGTTTATGTACTGAAATATTATGTGTGGGGCAACTGAGGTGAAAATAAACAGATACATAAAAAACAAGAACCTTTAAAGCTTGCGCAGTAATTTTTCTCGGTCCGAGATTAGAAATTTTGCTGCTGATTTATATGTATTGAAAATCGTGAAATTGAGTTCCGACTTTAAACCTGTGTTGTAAAACCATCCAAAGTCATGACAACTAATAACCAAATAGATTCTATTTTGAGAAATGAAAACAGTGCTTGCAACTAGGAACAAAACAAAGGCTCTGATGTCTCTATGAAGTGCAGCTTTGGTGCACACTGGATGAGCACAAAGGATTGATGAGCACAAAGAATGAGCACAAAGGATTGATGACCTTATAGCATGGTGCATCGTACAGGAATCCCAAACATGAAGGAAGGCTATCAAGGTGATCTAGTAATAGCCATTCTCTTGTCAAAGATCCTGTTATCTTTATACCACGGCACTAATTCTTGGTGACATGCTTCCAATTGATAACAATACTGGCAGTGAAGTTTTTACTACGCCACGGAATTCCACACATGGAACGCCAGTTACTGTCCTAAGAACCAGAAGGTGTATGTGCAATCACAAGCTACAGCTCTGAATGTCGGCCGTGTTGGAAATGTCGCCAAGTACACATATCTCCCGTGACTCTACGTGAACCGAGTAATGGGAAGCAAAACATCACGGGTTGAGTAGAACAAGGTGTTAAGTGCACCTTTTATACAAAATGACTTTTTCGCTTAAATTCGTTCCTTTTATGATTATCTATCATATATAAATATGTAGGTATATATTCAAATTAATTAAATGCTTGAATAAATTACCAAGTCCTAATTTACTAGCAAACTAAAAAACTTACATTTTCTTTTTCTTCCCAAACACATTTTCTCTTTTTTCTTTCTTCCCCAAACACATTCTCTCTTTCTTCTCAAACAAAGGCTACATTCAAATTGAAGCAGTTAAAATGTAAAAAAAATTTTTTTTTACTAAGTTCACTAACCTTCATCTTGGTCCAAGGCAATTGTCAGTAATTGTGATTAAATCATTAGAGAAAGGGTTAAAAACCAGCACACCTATACTAGGTGAATATACTGCGTGTCTTGTTTCATTAGATTGCTTTCAAAGCCATTACTGAACTTGCTGGAGTTCTAAGACTGCCTGGATTGATGAATCAACATTAGTTATATACCGTAATTCATCTAATAATTCGAACCCTGTAATAGTTCAAACACATAAATGAATTGCCAAAAATAATTTATTTCTGACTCTAAAAATACGAACATGACCAATTTTGTTCAAATCCTAATTTCTAATGATTAGAACACAGTCATTTTTCAAATACAAATTTTATCATACTTTCTTTTATTTATTGAACCCTTCATTTATCTACCATTTCATTTACAACCATATTTTGTGTTTTGATTTGGTTGTCCCTAATTATATGAACACTGATCATTTTCAATTTTCCCATTTTCCTAATAATTCAAACACTTACAAATTTAATTATTTTCTCCTGTTCGAATTATTAGAGTAATTACGGTATCACAACTACGATACATGACATTTCCAACATGAATACTATTTCCACATCTACATGAAATACATTCTAAAGTACAAAGTAATATTATCTTTGTAATAAACAGATTTCATTCATTTATATTCATTTATGTATATAAATTCCCTCAACTAATTCAAATTAAACACAACTGGTCAGAATTTGTCTTGGAATATCGATAAGAATACACGACATCTAAGAGGATGAAAAAGCAAAGAAATATTCTACACATCTACCAAACTACTTGACAATGTTTTGGCAGATTTTCTAAATATTTGCAAATCCGATCTTCACTGTTGGAATGTTCATATTGCAAACCAGTCAAGCACAACTAATTACAAAGAAATGAACTTGCAACACTCACAACATCACAGACATGCACAGATCACGTTTTCTCAAACACGCCAATTCTAACAAACATCTGTTGATGAATATGATGTAATACAACAACAGAAGAAAACATGTGGACTGGTATGAACCCAACATCAGGCGCCATTTCTACAGGATCACGTCGAACCTGCGATTCAAACCTAAGTTGTTGGGATTGTGAGTATAACACTCTACCAACATACTGTAAATCATAAAATGTTGGCGTCATTATACTTTAGCGACCGGTGGATTATCGACCTATTAGTGTCATAAAAAGTTAACGAGCTCGTCCATTTCTAGAAAATAATTTTAGCGACTTCTTCATCTGTATATTTTAAAAACTAAATTGTCATTATGTAACACTGTTAGTATCAACAATAACTAATTGCACGTGTATATGAACTCACATAGCCTAAATACCTTCTCGGCACCAAAACAGGAAGTTCTAAGACCACTAGACCAGTCCATTATATTGCATAGGTAATAACTCTAAAATCATCTAAAATCCAACTAGCTTGTTTTCATAAACATAACCAGGTATGCATCAAACTAAAATGTGATCATTCAGTTATGAATCTAGATGTCAACCGCCATCTTGGATTGTTTACCGTCTATGTTTTCCTATCTGAAAAGGTTATTTATATTTATATCATATCTTCCTTTACTATACTTCATGACATTTTGGTTTAGTGTTTTACTTGTTTTGGACACTGATGCTATTATACAAAGACATTCGAATTACACACATGAACAACATAAATGACGGGAATATTGAAAGGCCTACACATGTACACCTATCGAATATTATGTTAAAATGTTAGCGAATGAAATGTTAACGTCTATTTAGCTCTGTGTACACTGGACAAATTTTCCCAACATGTTCCCAACATTTTTCCAACACCTGATTTTAGACACTGTGTAACACGACATAATTTCTCCAACATGTTGGAAAACTTAATTTGGCCTGTGTACACTAGCAACATTTTTCCAACATAGTCTGTTAACTCCAAATGTTGGAAAATGTGTCCAGTGTACACAGGGCTTAAGAGCAACTCGTTAAATTCGTTAAATGTTTATGCTCGTTAAAATTTTATGATTTACAGTACATGAAAACACCGACAATATAGTTCTGGGAATGCGATTGACAAATTTCAGCTACTTTCAGCTACTTTCACGCGTATGAAAGTGATTCAAAAACATTGGAACTGTTTAGCCACATGAACAGCTGATGAAAGATAAACACAAAGGATGACGCATAACCACGGTTTGATACTTTGAAGTACTAATTAGGTAAAATTAGGTATGATTAGGTCAAAGACACCCTTGGACTCACAGCTCAACAGCACAGGGGAGAACCGCTATACCCGCATCCAATAATGGCGTATAGGTTTCAAATTTAGAGATTTTGTCGATGTGAGTTTAACGAGTATTTTTTATATGTCCATTCACGGAAACTGCAAGATATTTATAAATTAGGCGTTTTTGAATCGTAGTTTTTTAAATAAGCATTTTGGAATGAGATATCGAGCATTGAAAATCGCGTGTGATGCGAAATAACAT
>JAVCKZ010092913.1:0-11603 GCA_034780755.1 Lepetodrilus elevatus | reverse complement strand
ACTGTGGCACTTTGAATTTGCCTATACTAAAAGTGTTACCATTATGCGTTCCCTTATTTTCTGTCGGTAGTATATATAGCGCTCTCGAAAGTGCCAGATCCCGTCTCTGGATCATTTTGAATGCTTATGGTCTCGTATAGTAGATACGAGAGCTTCGTTAAACGATGCCTTGGACTTGTATTTGATATATATTTTATGAACTATGTTTTTGTGGACATTTGAGTTGTGGTTCAAACTCAATCACGTATTTTGCATGATATTAATACTCATCTGCGTGAAAATTACTATTTAAAAAACATTTCAGTTGTTTTCTCTTCTTGTTTCAGAGGGCCAAGGAAGAATCCCCTCGGAAGAAACGCGAAATACCGACCCTAATTCAAATCCGACCGGTGACACCAATCGAGGAATATATTCACGTGCAGCCTTCGCCTCGGCCGTTTCCGGTGACTGCATCGAAGCAGATTGGCTGGCGGTCCACTAAAAAGAACCTCGCTTTGGAAAAGTATGGAAGGTATGCCAAGCCAAAAGGTGGACTTGTAAAACAACTGAACTGGCCGCAAGAAGCAGTGAATTAGCATCATTCCAATGCAATAAGATTGAACGTGTCAAATGCCAGCTTTTACAGAAACGGCCTTAGCTTGTGAAGTACGTGTTCAAAATGTACCTGTTTCTTTGGTGACATCCGGGTACAGTATCATGGCCATCACTACTGATCTTAGGTACGATCTTGTTTTGTAAGCAGATGCAGTATTGTATATTATCATTGTATGATTATTGGTTATGTAGTCAATGTCGCTCTCAATGCACACATAATATACTCATCTGTCATTATGATTTATAGCATGTGCACCCTATATATGTAATTACACATAAGAAAAAGAAGAACAATAAGAAAATGAAGAAGAAGAATCTTTAATTTACGTCGGATATGTGGCGAACAAAATCAACCTTAGCTCGGCATCTATCAGATTTGAAGCTTGATTCAGTATTATTATGTTGTTCTACAACGTTCGCTGTACACGCATATAACCATGTTTATGTTGTATGTATATGATGTCTCCGATTGAATCCAGTATCATATCATTATGCCAGCATGCCCAGGGTTTGTTTAGACTGCCGTGGATAAAATCAGATTCGCATCGCAGATGATCATGCCATTCGCAGTCGAGCTGAATTAGATTTGATAATGCGCGACGATCTTTATAGATCTCTGCTACTATGGGCATTATCAGGAAATCATGGACTGCCTGGAAATCAATGACGTGCCATCAACCAGAATCCCAGTTGCAATTCAATGCCCAATCATCAGCACACGATTTGGCAGTTAACATTTCACTGGCTAGAACTGTAAACAAGTACCGTGCGGTTTTCGGAACGGTCGTTCGTAATTCCCGTAATTCTCAGCAACAGATATGAACCTTAAGTCTTTTGTAGTTGACAGGATTTCTTTCTTTATTCCACATCATACAGCTGAATACTTTTCCTTGCCAGAGCTGTGAAATATGAAAGCATACGGTTGAGCAAATTTGTTTAGCAGTCCCGTTCATGGATTGCAATTTTCCACTAATTTGCACTTTCCGTATTTATTTTTTTAACACTAGTGAATAGACTTTTGTTGTATGACTGTATCGACCGAGTGTGTTGCCTGTCGTGGTTGGTTTTGATGTTTCTGCATCTAGAAATGTTATTAAATATTGCCCCTGTTACGTGACGGTATTTTGATTGTTGATCGAGTTCAGGTAGTACGTTCTACCAACTACCTCACAAATACAACCTAATCATTTCAAGCTCTCTATTCAAACGGCCCTGTATAGGAGTCCTTCTATATTTCTCAAACTCCATTATTCGTCATAAATAACCTCAGTGCTTGTGATTCATAACGGGATTGCAACATGCTAGTTCATTGTGCTATCTTGAAAACATCGTCCTCTAAAGATGTATACGTGTATTGCATGTGTAATTGTGTATATGTATGTTTGAAAAGAAACCTAGAAGTAAGTCTCACACACTTCAACTAGAAATAAACAGACCCTATTTCTATGGCACATTACAAACGGAACGTGAAGTTAACATATCGTTTATTAAATAACCCGCTTACACTTGTAAGGGTAATACCGACTCGTATGACAGTGATGGGATATTAGTTGACACATGTTAAGCCTGTCCTGGTCTGTGTCTCCCCCGTTAGGTCCTCATTATACGCCGGTCTTCAGTCCCCACCAGGCATTTATCGCTTTTCTGAAAACCGACTCACAGACTTTATTATATTGAAGACCCAAATCCACCTTCTTGACGTCCGCACAAGTGGCCTGGCCCGTCTGACCTCGCGGAGTAATGCGTCCTCGCGAACGGACGGTGGAGATATACTGACTGGCACCATGACGTGTGCAGATGGTTATTTCCGTTGATGCATTGCGTGATCCGAGTCCTCAACAGTCTATGGTTATTTGCGGTGAGACGACCAGAGTTTAACACTGAAGTACATCCGCGTGACGACCGCAGCGACTTTTGTTAATAAACCTCGACATAATGACCGGGTTCTACCAGGTTCCTCCTCGGAAACTACCCATGTTTCTTTCATAGGCGTTTAAGTCCCTCCATATTCATCATTCTTGAAGTCAAAGGAGATCCGTATATGAAAGAGAGAAAAATTGCCGGATAAAAAGAAATGATCCTTAATAGTCTCCTTGAGAGACCTTTCATTAAGAATTTAAAGATCGTTTACGGATTCAAAGCGAATTGGGCCCAAATCATAGACATCATTACTGATTAGTACGAATAAACGTCACCAACTATGGAAACCAGTGTACGCCATGGCTGGCTTCCTTTTAGGACATTGACACACTGGATGTCAATGAACGACCTGACATGAATACATATGTTGAATATATGCATTACAGCATGATCACAATGGACTGTTGAAATAATGTCATTCGTAATAAGTCGGTCTTTTGTGCCTTCTTTTCAGTATTATGCTTCAAGTTTTCTTATGTTCAAAATGTTTCTTAACTTTATTGAAATTATCGATGATAACTTTATTATGTTGTCGTTGAACACGTTCTTTCATAACATCTATATTTATATATATTAAAGTAATGATTACTACCCTAGCAATAACCACTGCACGAGCATGTAATATCTGTCTGTATGCTGCTTCTTATTCATAACGTGTTATCCAAGAATACTTTCAATGATTAGAGAATGCAATATATTAATCATGTTCGTGCATGCATATGAGCACTGGAAGATTCGTCATGGCAAATGAAGATTACATTTATCACAAATAGCTGTCAAGCAATCACATGAATAAGTAAACCTGCTTCTAGAAGATAAAACACATCCTTAGGTCAGAAAAGTGGGTCTCAGACCATGTTCGTGTTACAATAGAAATTCAACGTATCTGTGTTTGTGCATGTATAACGTAGCGTATTGCTATGCGTGGTACTATATACAATCTCTATATGGTACTGCTATTTCGGGTATTAGTGCACTGGATAATCTCAGAGATATCTGAAGTTCATCACGTATCGTATGAATGCACATTATCCTGAAGATCCAGCCATTGGCTGCTTTCATACGCTACGTCAACGGTGGCGTATGTTATTAGGAAGCACCGGACCTAAGTTGTAGAGGATGTACGAATCCAGAACCTATTAGTATTATGAATTTGATTCAACTGATTGTTTTGTTATTAGAAATTATACCCTCCACGCTTCCGCAATGATCTTCTTCCAGTATTTACTGGTGTATGTTCAAGGAAGCACCGGGCCCATGTTTTAGAGGATGTACGAATCCAGAACCTTTTAGTATTATGAATTCTATTAAAATTAAATTATTGTTTTGTTATTAGAAATGATACTCTCCATGCTTCTGCAATGTTCTACTTCCGGTATTTACTGTAGCAGTATTTACAAAATACTCTGTGTTTTATCTTGCATGCAGCCAGTCCACCCAAGTATTAATGTATGCCTTTGCTGACCGACGGTGTTGTAATGTAGCCTATCACTAAAGATGCTTAAATGCCACCCAGTATTACGTTATTGAACTATTAGTAGTTGTTATGAATATATTATATTGCTCACGGTCACTACCTCTGTTATAATATTAATAAAGCTATCTCACCTTTGTTTTTCTGGTCGTCTTGTTTCTTTCGTGTAGAATTCGTATTAATCATTTTTTAAAACAGAACTCACTTGAGAGTCTGGGGAAGATGATGTATGCGTTGGTGAGACGCCAGAGTAAGTAGTTTAGTGTTCGCCAGCCGGGTTGAGTAATGGTGGTGTTCGACTCCTGTGCATTGCGGTGTATTTGAAAGTTTGACTCGATCATCCACGGGCGCCATGGGTAATGGACGTTCACAGTCACAGACTCGAAACCATTCATTAATTTAGTCGACATGTTTGAGACATTTTAATTACACCATATAAACTGTCCTAATGTTACAGATAACCAGAGCCTATTTTTTAAAGTCCCTTTTAATTATTGGAAATGATTATTGTTTTCTTAATTTTACAGCTTATATTACCGGAACGTGATTTTCAAAATGCCTTTTAATTATTTGAAAACATTATTGTCTAAATTTGACGGCCTATCAGAACGTGATTTTCAAATTGCCTTTTAATTATTTGATAGCATTGTCTTGATTTGACGCGCTATCAGAACGTGATTTTCAGAATGCCTTTTAATTATCGGAAAGATTATTGTTTTAATGTTATGGCTTATCACAATGTAACATGCAAAATGCCTTTTAATTATTTCAAAAGATTACTGCTGTGGTGAAAGATAAGGCGAAAAGGTGGTGATTAAAACAGCAGTTTTTATTTGAAAAGAGGGGGAAGCTCGTACGATATATTGCATCTGTATAGGAGTGCACGGCCGACGAAAGGGCGCCAACCATACACGTGATCACAGCCGACCATACACGAGATAGGAGTCGTTCAAGTGCGCTCCGGTCTGTAGTTATCGATGCGTGGCTGATTAAGAGAAAAACAACTGGTCAGGAGCTACAAAGCGTCTACAAGACAGGAACCGCCCTAGGAAGCGTTCGTAGGCTTAATATGATTAGGCGGTTCAGACCCGTCTAATTTAAATTGGCAACAGAGCTGATTACAGCGGACACGTGACCTCCCCCCCCCCCCCCTCGGATGTATCAAAACTTCAGAGAAAAACAGAACATTGGAGATTAGAATAACATTCATTAACTCGATTGTTCCTGGCTCAAAGAACGATTCCCGTTTGATTGCGAACAGAACATTCAGCCGAGTTCATCGTTTGGCTTGTTTTGGATCCGATGCATGGCTTTTAACCAACGTACCGGAAGCGATGCGCGCGAACCCGGGAAAGAGAGCGAGGCTATATAATCCGGATGGACATCATAGCGGTACTTTAAAGCACGTTACGATGAGTTTTACGTCGATTGTCACTTTGTAGAAGCAGTTCTTCGTCTCAGCAGACAGTAATTACACTAAAGACTGTATTGCGTGTGGAGGACAAACACGGAACTACGTTAGACAAGGCTTTCACAGTGCTCCGGTACATGTCAGCAGGGTGTAAGTAAAATGTCCGACCTGGTATGAGGTCGCTGTGCAACTGGCGTAACGTGTAGACGCTGCAGTTTGGTCCAAACGTGAAGTGTATGTTCCCATATAGGAGCTCTAAGGTTCATCCTCAAGACGCGGGCTCAATGACTGGTCGTACGCTACTTCTAGTATGTAAGTGAATGAGTGAGTGAGTTATTGTTTTACGTCACTGCGGGAATCTTTCACCCATACCTGAATAGTACGTATATAGGGTTTGGAGAGGGAGGAAGAGAGAGAGAGAGAGAGATTACACTGAGATTACTAAACGTTCGCATCATCTAACACCCCAAGGCCCCGAGATTGCAAAACTTTGAGTAGCCTATGATTTCATGCTCAACTCAGTTCTGTTCACAAATCTTCTTGTAAAAATTGAGCTTGAACATCTATCATATAGAACGTATACCATATAGAATAGCATGTGCAACGTATAAAGAATTCTTAACCAGTTCCTGAAATTAACGGTCTTCAAACTGTTGCTGTTGGATTGCCAAATGTATCCTTGGATTTTGACGAAGTCTTTTAGACGTTCTTGATATCTGATAGTATGTAATATAAACCCACTCAATTGGAAAGTACTCAACAGTTTATTATCATAGAAATAATTAGCATGCAATTGGCTAGTATACATTTGAAACCCTCTGCACTTTGGATAGCATACACTAATATGTCAACCATCATGTTATAACATACTAGTATATAATATTGACCGATATATGATTATATCGGTCAATAAAAATTCTTATTATACACCCACAGCCACAGACTGAGTATTCACACTATATATTACAGTATTAGTGTGACACGGGCCAACAATTTTCATAACATAAGCTTACTGTTGGCATAGGCTATATATATTCGTATGCATAAATACAAACATTGATAGCAACAGCCCTTGGACTTGAGTAGTCACGTCAAATACAATTTCCAATCTATTACATTCTAGTTGGACAAGATTTATTGCAGTGTAACGTGCATGAATAACCTGATTACTAGTAGACATCAAGATAGTTCTTTGTCTGATGTAGCCTCGGAACTTTCGGAGGAGTTTATATGTACTCTTGATGTTCAGAAAGAAGTAATAGAATGATGGTTTCATTGTACTACCGGTAATTCATCCATATTTGTTCTGTGTTTCATTCTCCAATGTGAGCGAAAATGGTTTAACGGGTGCTTTTCTATATTTAAACATATACTTTCTCTCACAGTATTTGTGAAACTTTTGGAGAAAGAAAATGTAACATGGACTAGGACCGTAGCTGGGTTTGACTTGGTACTGGACTAATAAGTCTGAATTATAATACGACTGGTGTCAATGCTTACAATGCTTACAGTACGACAAATCTGCTGAGACAGCATTTAACTGAGCAATGTAAAGCAAATTAAATGATATTTGTTGTTCGTCGGCTGAACATAGTTTTTGTTGGAAATGTCAAAAAGATATAAAGTGAAATTGACATTTATAAATGATAACAACAAGTTGAAGAACGTATGTTAATGCCAACTTGACGATAAACCATCTTGAATATTACTTACAGCTTTTAGGCGATGTCAAATAGCATACTAATAGTAAATAACGTTGCTTACGTTTTTCAAGGAAGAGGAATTGTTATCTTTAATACAAATATGTCTCTCTCTCCCCCTCTCTCTCTTTCTCACTTCTCTCTCTCTCCCCTCTCTCTCTTTCTCACTTCTCTCTCTCTCTCTCTCTCTCTCTCTCTCTCTCTCTCTCTCTCATAATTTAATACCCAACTAATGGAGTTTACGACTTCGCTATTGACTTCATAATGTCCAACTTAAATCCAGAAGATGGTTCTCTGAATCTATCAGCTAACAGGTGATCAAGTAACCTTTCTTTTTCTAATTATGAGAGTCTTAAAGAAATAGTTGTTTAAGACTTTTAAAAGTATTTTCAAGTCTCACGTGAGCTCTGCGAAAAGCTCTGCGACAAGCTCTGCGACAATGTCTGCGAAAACCTCTGCGACATAATTTGCGAAAAGCTCTGCTGCGAAAGTCTCTGCGAAAAGCCACAAGGCGACTTCTGAGAGGACTGTGGTTTGGTATAGCAGACGAGAGAGCTCCGTGAACGGGTTCTACTATAGCAGCTCGATGTTATAGAGCAGGATGCAAACTAAAGTGGGCACTCAGACGTGCACAAGCTCGAGGAAGTGACATGAGAGAACACGGTCAGCTATGAGATGGTCTATTGCTGTCTTGCAGGTTTCTGTATATTGTGGCAGCTGGAACAACAGATGACACTCCATAACGCCTGTGGAAATACTTGATTTTAGCAACTGATTGAATAACAATCTGTCTATGCCCTTCTGGCAAATTCACATGTTGCCAGTGTAAATAGGTTAGCCTGCTAGTAAGAATTTCCATGATTTTCATTGGCAATTGAGAAAATCAGGTCAAAACAGAATTAGGCATCGATAACATATTCGAATCTACCATCAACATTAACCTCTCTTTACTGGATTAGCACAGGCATTTGCGGTTGCCTCCGGTATGAAGACGGTTGACCATGCTTTTCTTTGCAATAACGTTTGTCCTCGTGAAATTGGTTCTGCGAAAATGATACTAATTGTGGTCTGATGTCTGATTTAATTTATAGTAAGAGGTCGTGAACGCTCCTCTGAATTAACGACTTTGGAACGGTAACATCGTGTTTCAGACAACTAGAGATGCCATGAATATAAGTGACTGTGACTGAAGTATCAGGTAGAAAGGTTAATAATACGTCTATGTACCACAGGAGGGGCATTCTCGAACCCTAGGCTAGTAAGACTACGTATAACCTCCTGAGGTTAGGTGTTGAGTCATAATGGTCTGTGTTTCGATGATGCAGGAAGGGATGAAAGTACGAAACAATCACTTACAGGCGTCATCGCGTGGCTTATATGAACTGGTGCTCGTCTGAAGACAATCAATGACAACTTACAACGTGTCGCATGTCAAGGACACATCCAGTCCAGACACCGGTGATCTGTCACTGACGTAGAAGATACACGTCTGCTGTGAACTGGCTTTAATGATGTTTGAAGAAATAAGCGAAATACGTATTCTGAAAGTAAATTTTGAATAACGTAGCAACAAAATAGTAGCGCCTGCATGTGTGGACGATTATATATGATATCACGGCATCATTATTTGTAATAGATGTCGTGTTTGTGTATGCACACGTGGGAGTGCGTATGCATGTATGTATACATGTTAACCATCGACAAATTGAGTTAAGGGGACCAAAGAGGGTCGATCTTGGAGGAACAAATCCTACAACATATTGAGCATGATCGATTGAAGTGTACATTACATACCACAGTTATGCACACATACCACAGCCATGCACACATACTCTCACCGTTACAAATGACATGTTACGAGATTAAAGATTTATCCTAATGCAAACTTGATAATAAACCATCTCGATTTCATATGCCATTGTTTAATAATGGAACAGTACGTTTATAAGGTAAGAGGAATCGATATTAATATTTATACTCCTTCTCACCCCATGCACCCCGTCATTCTCTCTCTCGCCCTCTCTCTCTTTCTCTCTCTCCATCTCTCTCTCTCTTCCTATCTCTTCTCTCTCCCTATCTCTTTTCTCTCTCTCTCCCTATCTCTTCTCCCTTCCTCTCTCCCTCTTTCTATCACTATCCCTCTTCTCTCTCCTATCTCTCCCATATCTTCTCTCTCTCACTTCTCTCTCTCTTCCTCTATCTTCTCTCTCGCTTTCTTTCTCACCACACTATTGATGAACGCTCTAGTTTGCTCTTTTTCCCTTACTGTCGTGTTTGTGTATGCACACGTGGGAGTGCGTATGCATGTATGTATACATGTGTGTGTGTGCGCGCGCGCGTGTGCGTATCTGTCTCTGAATATATAAAAACAATCTATATCATGGTATACATCGTATCAAGTTACGCTCGTCTGGTTTATTTCCATACCAGACTATACTACTACACTGTTTGCAGGCATGAAGATAAGTGATATACCGATAGCCATACTGATATCATGATATCATGATTCTCTGAGACACACTGAGAATGCTATTCAAAGTGCCATGGAATACATATTATATAGTGTTAGATGTTGATACGCACATTGACTCAAGCTGCCTAAGGTTTGTATGGTTGCCTTTGTTGGTGTGATGCCGATGGTGATTTCTAAATAAAAACGTTATACGTATATTGAAATATTTCACAGGTATATATTACTCATCACGCCACGGGACGCCCCATATACCGTGTCCTTTTATGCGTGTATCGTGTGATATTCAATTATTGCGTCTGAACGATTTAACGGACGTATCCGAAAAAAAGATGACTTTGAACAATGTCAACATCAAAGGATTTTATGCAACTTGCTTACGGTATATATGAAGTATTAGGCCAAAGACGTTTAATATCAAATCCTTTGGATCATGACTTGTGTATTAATCGGTGCGTGCGTTCGGTTGTATCCTAATTTCCTAACAGGATGTGCTGTTTCTATTCTACTTGTGTTGTCAAGCGGAAATGTAATAGCGTGGAACATGTAGACATTCATTTACAACCCAAAAAAAAATACTTAAATTACGGACATAAAATTTTGTGCATTATTTGACCCAAATCCTTTGCGGTTGCCGTGACCTGGGTCACTGTCTAGACTCAAGCACCTGTAAACAAACGTAAGTGTAACACTGATTTGCGACATGATCAATCAAATAGTTCCCGGATTATACCTGCTACATGTTAAACACCATAGGTCATAACCATATACCACGGGCTATTTGTTGACCAAACACCGGATAACGACCCAGACAACATAACACAAAGCTGTCGCTTTATAGGTCCGCTCCTTAAGTACTTGCAATAATATTCCAACTATTTCAATATGTTAATTTCAATTTGAACCCCAGGGACAGTAAATGGAACATTAGTATTTTCATAATAAAAATGTGATTAATTGATTATTTGAGTGAATAGATGTGGTTACTTATGAGGGAAATATAAATTTACATATTATCTATGGAAAAGATCCGGATATAGTAATGTAGTAGTCTATTCGTATTTCTATTAACTGTAATAGGTATATGACTAAGGCTTAAGTTATGTGGTTTCATATAGGACAATAAGATAGAAAAAGTATAAATTGTCGATCTTGAAAAGACATTTGTACAACTCAAACAATTGTATACTAGTATTTTAAAATTATTTTTATACAATTAAATAGTAGGCCTATGGACAACACTATCTAAAGTGGATAACTATATATTTACTGGTATGGCATTTATCACAATGGGAGAGAATTATATTGTCTTCATCTAAACATCGTCTTCAATGAAATACATGTACAATAGTATTCTTTGAACTGTGCCACTCCAATAAGAAGTGGCTCACGCCTAGATGTATTTGTTAACAAAATAATTGAATCTTTTATTTATTTTAATTGGAGTTTAAGTCTCTTTCAAGATTCGTTCACATAGCATGGCTTACGTTAATTGTCAATTTAGGGCAGGAGAAAACCCGCAACAGCCATAGCGCTGAATGTTGCAGTAAACTATAGTGAGTACTAGACGGGCTGGTACAAGACCAAAGATTATATTAGTAAACTAATAGCAATGCAATACATTTTAAAATGTCATTGTAACTTAATTGATCATTTGTAATTGTAACCAGAATTATCGAAATATTTTAGGAAATCTTTTATTTGCTGTGTGAGAGATCACTGTTTATTTGAAAGTTTAAAACTCCGCATGCCATGCGTTATTATAAATAGTTTTAAATTGTAGAATACAATTATGCTAAAAATAAAATGCCATATAATATTGTGAGCATAAGTGTTCAAAACGAGAAATTATTTGAGTAAATGTATAATCTACTAGTATATATTTTAGCGTTTTCAGCAGGCTGTCAAACCTATAGAACATTGCGCTTTATATAATAGCGACTGTATACGCTTCTAATTCTTCTTTCTTCTTCTTCTTCTTCTTCTTCTTCTTCTTCTTCTTCTTCTTCTTCTTCTTCTTCTTCTTCTTCTTCT
>JAVCKZ010092902.1:0-11604 GCA_034780755.1 Lepetodrilus elevatus | reverse complement strand
CGAAGCCGTTCAACGAGCAATACATGTAGGAAAAAGTATTGTATTCATGTATTCTAGCTTGAACGCACCCCTGGTCAATGTTATCTTGCAGCCCCCAGACCCCGGGCTTGTTTTCAACTGAAATCCCAATTGTCTGTTGCCATGCCTGATTACATTAGTTGCACTATTTTTTTCGTAATTCCTGAATGTTGAATTACAGTTTTTTATATGCTGTATTGCAATAGTCAAATAATAACACTGTTTTTGTTTTTGTCGCAGGCTAACGAGGAGGCATTCAAAGCATGTGTGGCCATTTTATCGCCGAAGCAACAAGAAGCTCTCTCTGAGGCCCTGGAAGAAATGGCCAAAGTTTGACGACATGACGGCGTTCGATTTGTGCTAGCCCGCGATAACAACACGCTTTGACTTTAATCAGGCAGTGATAAGCCTGTGGACTTTTTGAATAGTTGACCTTGACCTCTGCCATAGTCTGGGCATTGTGAAGAGTTCATGGCAGGAGCCTGAAGTGATGCACTACCCTTTCACGACTTGTGACACTGACTTCGAGCGCCACCTCTAATTTCACACTGACTCTGAAAATTGAACTGTGCCTGTATTTATCTGAAGATGGAAATCTTGGTCTCTCTCTCGCTCTGGGCATTTATTCCTTGCTGTATATTGATCTTCAGTTGTTACGTCGACCCGTGTTTCGTGATATTTAAGATGGCAGCCTACAGGTAAATGGCGAAATTCATAAGGATCTACACCTATGTGTTGATGTACAGTAATACTCTCTACAGTGGATACGATTGACGTCAAGTTACATCCAGTCGATTCACCGTTTCTATACAAGTCGCGTGTGAGAGAAAGATTACCGCTGCCACGCAAGACAATAAATCACTGTTTCTATGGAACTTATCTTTGAATATTGAAATGAAAAATTCAATGTGACCTTGAATTGATCATGTATTATTGATAAGGAATATACATTTTGTTGATGTATTTGTTATCAGATGAGTCGTCGCCTATGGGTGAGATATTCCCGCCGCGACGTTAAACATTAATTCATTCATATCAGATGAATTTAACACTACAGTCAGATTTTTAGTATCGTATATATACTGATATTATCAAGACTACAACAGTAAGATGTTTAGATTGTTTGATCATCACATTTCTGTAAGAGATTAGAGACGTTAGGCATTAATTCACTCACTGTGTCTGCATTCTTTCTCTCCACGATGTGCACATGCTAAACTCGATAGAAATTACCTGTATTTATGAAATCTAAAATTAACAACTAAGTCAGCCTGTATATGGAACTTTTCACGTGTTCACAATCCGTAACTTTCTGCTGTTTATGCTCGCTTTGTGTTTACAATATTCACTTTGTTAGTGTAAAGTTCTGCACTAAAGCTGTGTTTTGTGTTGTACGTAGAGTTGCCTGTAGAATTGTTCTTGGAGTGGAAATCGTGCTTCTAAAGACTCTCATCAGCGTTGGCTCTCATTTATTGATCTTTATTTTAAGAGTATGAAGATATTATCTTGTTTGGAATTCTATATAGACTGCTGGTCGACACCAGCCTCAAAACATTTCCTGAGAAGCAGTTGTGAACAACTGTTGTGGTAAATTGTTGAAACATGTTTTGTAGTGAAGTGAATTTGCAGATAAGTATCTGAATGTAAATTAAAATATTTCTCTGTAAATGGTATCACAATACTGTTAAAATGGCTGATCTTTAGGGAAAATTATTTAAAGCTATCCCTGATTTCACGAGAAAATGTTTCAACAAAATAATTTTGGTACTATGGCAATTATTAATTACAGAAATGTGTGTGGAATGTGATATATTACTGCGGTCATTGGTAATATTTGATACATTCTGATTATTTAATTTGAAGATTAACTTGTTTGGAGACATACCTAGTTTGGAGACATTTCTACCTCGACTAAAAGTGAAATGGATAAGGCTTTACACAAATATGTTCATTTTCTTTCCCTACCTGAATGTGTTTCACAGTAATTGTTTTGTTGAATGGTGTAAATTAATTTATGATATTTAGCACATATTTTTAAACAAAATGTTTAGATATTTTCAAATATTTTCGTTGCATATTGGTGAAAGATACTGCTGTGATGTAAAATAACTCGCTCATTGTATACTTGACAACATTAATTAGGTTCCAGGAGCATTTTTGTATATGTAATAAATTTTGCTTAAATTTAACTTCAAACTGATGAATTTCCAAACAACAACCCGATCCAGATACTCTTCAGGAACTTGTAGATGCCATCAGATTCCTCAAGCAGTTCCAAATTTGGGAGAAATATTCCACACAAAATGTCTGCCGGCCCTCAATTTATTTTATTTAGTATATTATGAATATAGTAATGCCGTAAGCATTTGAACTATTCTAAATACATTCAATATTGATAGAGTTGTTATCTGTATCTTTGCCCAATTTGTTCACATTACATAATGAAAGCTGTTCCATGCGCATGGGATAGAAACGCATGAAAATGAGCCAATGTATTCCATCATTTGTATACGATATGGATATAATGCTGTATTTTTTATACAATGTGTACATATAGTAGGCTACCAAGGAGATGGTACAGTACAACTAATCAAAGAAAAAAACATGTTTCCAAATGAATAATGCTCAAAAGAAGGAATTCAATGATTGAATTGTTTGATTTACCAAATATAACGTAATAATTCGGTTTAATATAGTTTTGTTGCGATTTGGTCTACTGCTAATATCTCTGGTATCTGATTGCGTCCTATAGTGTGTTTGCTTGGTCAGCATTCAGCCCAAGTTGTGTTGATACGCTTCCTTATTGCCAGTCATCAGAGTTGTTTCCCTTGCGCTTTGATTTGGCCAGAAAATTGTGTTCAGAATATATTAATCTTCCATTAGGGCCACCCAGATTGTATTTATTTGTACATGTATTAGAAAAAAATTAATCTGTTAAAGTGAAGTTATCCAGCAAGGTGTATCCGAAGATGATAAAATATAGTATTGAAAAGAGGTGTATAAATTCCTGTCAATGGGGCTAGTGTTTAATATTGTATATTTTACTAAGTTGTATCTAAAGACCTGTTATTGTGAATATTCTGTGCATATTCCACCTTGTTTCTAAGCTTGAGATTGGTTTTCTTGTGTTGGGGTTAGTAATTGAGTGAACCATTGTGGGGAGCAGGCAGGCTTCAGTATTGTGTGCTTATAGTAAGCACCGTAGGCCTATTGGTAATGTGTGTCGTCGCAAATGGGTGAAAGATTCCCGCAGCGACGTTAAACTCCATATTCACTCACTCACTGTAACCCACATCTTGCAGTAAGCACCGTAGGCCTATTGGTAATGTGTGTCTGTAACCCACATCTTGCAGTAAGCACCGTAGGCCTATTGGTAATGTGTGTCTGTAACCCACATCTTGCAGTAGTTTATACTGTTGCCTATGGGCGAGATATTCCCGCCGCGACGTAAAACATTAATTCAATAAATTGTAAAGACATTCAACAACTCGTTAATGTCTTTTCAAAACTATTAGCAAGAAAACGTTGCTACATGCTATATAAATTTAGTATTTTTATTATGTAAACTACAGTAGACCTCACATATAACTGCCTCGCATAAACCGGACACTCGCCTATAAACTTAATGAATCTGGAAGTCCCGGTCTCTAACGCTAATTACGGCATATACGTATAATTGAAAAAAATAGCCGTCCCAATTAGGACGTTGTATGCGAAGTCTACTGTCTATTTTCAACGACTCCATAAAAAAAAAGTATTTTCAAAACAATTGGCACTATATTAATTTAGGATTTAGGATTTTTATTATATAAACTATATTTATTGCTAATAGAAATGCCTATGGTTATGTTTGTGTTATCAAATATATTTTGAATTTTAAGACAAATAATTTCTGCAATAGGTTATCACCCTGTAAAGAGTATTCTCTGAACATTCTGGGAATCGGTTACCCTCACCAGCTATGCAAAGCTGCCGTTCACCATCTTATCTGGGTTCAGTGTACAGAAAGTATAGACAGTGCATGGTCTTATCGAGGACCGCCATATGCGTGTTTGGTGCTTATTAAATAAAACAATCTCAATTCAGTCACAATAGATGTCTTTTTTCTTTTATATTACTTACATGGATGTTTTTGAAGAAGGTTCCAGGTTCAAATCCTGCATCTGGGGCCTGGCATCAATGTTCCTAAAAGTTGCCTTTCTGTCCGATATTGATAGGATGCACTGTAGAGTGGCAATACAGTTATCATCCTTGGTCCAGCCGGTCCTCGCGGGTTTACTGCAACATTCAGTGCTACGGAATTTGCGGGTTTCCTCCTGCGACTACCAAAATTTTAAATAATAAAAAAAAATTATGTGACATCCATCTGATGATACCACTGGAACCGTGAGTAGTCATTCTCCTGTTAATTGGAACAGAAAAATAATTAAATTCTTGTGCATTTGAACAATTAGAAAAATACTATTTGCCAAAAGAAATATGTACGTTATAATATTTTGGTGATTTGTTATTTTCATATTAAATTAATTTATATTTTATGTTTTGAATTATTAGGAGACTTCGGTAACAAAACAGCTTTAATGAAGACATAGCATTGAATGCAGCTAGGTTGATGGAGTGTAATCAGGTAATATGATCATTGTAAGGTAATCTGTTCATAGACCTAACTAGGTTGCATAAGACATTAAAGGCATACTGATATTTGGAGAGATATGGTTTCCAGTATCCATCATAATTGGGTGAAAGATGCCTCACGTTCCACGATCCTAGAAGTATCTAAAAATATTCATCCATGGATATGTTTGTGTCTGAGATTTACTAATATTACACAGTGATACTCTTCATGCAGCATGGCCATTATTGTGATAACATTACCAAATATGTGAAGGCACATTAAACAGTTCGTTAAAAGATTCATTTCTGTATTGGATGGATGGATGTATTGGTACCGTTGCCAGGAGACGCCCAGACATTGGGTCCGTTTTCTTTCTCATTGCCCGTGGCATGGTTTCTCACTTTTACCTTTTATTACTATCATATTTAATGATTAGGGCCGGTATTCTGATGTTTCTTTATGTCAAATGAGCTTCATTTGTATTGGGAGGACACTTGCACTGGAAACAGTGTGTTAATTAATTCGCCTTGAGTACCATTCCTCTTATTCTTGGCTACACCCTCAAAGCTGCTTATCACATCACGTTTTCTTACCTCGTCATATACACACACAACCTTCGATCCGGGTAAGAGCTCGCCTGTGGTGAAATAAGAGGAATGATATATACAGACGGGAAATCGGCTTAGACAGGCTGGGAAATGCCGCATCTTTACGCCGTATTCAATCTAAAATTCACGGTGTTTGAATTGATTGCTAGGAGCGTTATATGGGTCAAGAGACCACTGTCGGAGATAACCCGTTGTCACAGCTTGTATTTATAGACTCCTATATTAGTGCGGGATATTGCCATTGTCAACTGCCTGTTTAATCTATCGATGTACATACATCTGTACATTGAACTTTATCTTGGATGGGCGTATATATATTTAATAAAATGATCTTGAAAGCGGCTCTAAACCCAAATTTAATAAAACCCAACCCAATAATAAGACACAAGACAAACTAAGAGGTGTACGATATACAGCATTGGAAGATTGTATGACATAATAATAATTATTTCATCTTAATATATGTGGTGATGTTAAACGTTGAAAAGTACTTCGATAACAGTTACACTTGTATTTGCATTTTGAGGTATGTACTTTTTTTATTATTAGAACTGTGTACGATAATAGTCATACTACTATTAAATTTTAGCTTGCGCCTGAAATACAATTAAGTGTTCGTAGTCTGGATCCAGTTATGACAATCTTTACAATTTGTGTTGGGGAAAATGAAGACAGTAAATTAGAAAACTTTGATATATAGAATCCAGAAAAACCAAATTTGATGGCAATAGATACACTTATGCCGAGAAACTCTGACCATCATCATATCTGACGGTCAGAGCTCGGCTTCTTAAGATGCAATTAAATATTAACCATGTACGTGCTGCATAAGACTTGGTGTATACATGTAGTTCATATTGACGAACCGTTGTGGGTATAATGGAATGACTTTCAACGTCTGCATAGACACCTCCAAGCCACCCTCTAAGCCTGCGAAACCTTATTGCATCCAACAGGAAGTCCGGTGATTCCGCCTGCCCCGTAGATCCCCCACACCCCCTTTACACACGCACGCGCGCACACACGCACACACATCCACTCAACACGATCCAATCACAACCTCTTCTGTATAAGACAAGACTGCAATGAGAAGTGCTAAATTAACTTTCCATGCTACAGAAAATTGGCGTCTCTTCTATTTGTCTACATTCAGAAGACTGAATTGGCACACGAAGAAGCGAAGAGAGTTTGATTGTAGCGATAGCTATGTCCTTAATTACTGCGGATGTGTTTGGAACATCGGAAACGGCAACAAAATTGAGTTTGAGATTCGTAACTTCTTACGACTTGCATCGGTAGGGTACCCGATACTCGTGGTATACGATTCACGTTTGTGAGTTTATTTTCTAAATATACAATGAACATTACATTACTCGTCATCCTCACAACACAGGTCATGACCACACTTAACCTCTGTCAAACAGTAATCATAATGGACAGTGTTTTCGAGGATGATTCATCATGCTGTGCACCTTACGACAAACAATATACCCATTCCCAATTCTTTAATACAAGGAACGTTCCTTGGAAGAAGAAAAAAACTTCAAGAGAAACTTGCGGAAATATGTGTCACTGCTCGCGGTTCTTAATTACGACCCCCAGGAAATGGGCGCGATGTCAATAGGAGCGGGATTACTTTCCCGTGTTCTGGAAGGCGGACGTCTCCCCCAATCTGACTCGAGCTGGAGATCATAACCAGATGATGACAACGGCTGTATTCTCGACATGGTCGTGGTTCAATTCACTGGCAGAGTTTGCATTGACTTTTTACTTAACACCAAAGGGATGGAAATGAGCTCCTAGCTTTTAAAATTGTTGTAGAAGAACAAACAGAAAGTGCGGTTCTTCCTTGACGACAAGGCACTCGGCCGGTATGCGTATAACCCTTCTTTTTTTGGACGAGTGCATGGTTCCACGAAGTTGGCATATCTACTACGAGACAACAAGCAGTCTCGTAGCGATTATTAATACATGTTCATCTAATAGCGCTATGGTCTCATATATTGAAAACGAGAGCTTCGAGAAACAATAGGCCTACTCTGGTACCCTTGTTCACACTGAAGACGTGTGCAAACAGCACCTAGATATTGCAGACGTACTTGACATAACGCTCGGAGAGCTACACGGCACTGTACACTCCACAGTGTTGTAGTGGAATATTGCACAGACAGTGCCCATCGCTTCCACCAATCATTCCGTCGGGAGTTTTCTTGCAAACGCGGCTTCGAGGGTTCTAACCCCCCTCCATCGATCCCGGCCAGAATTGGGCATTCCCCAAACAAACACCCTAGTCGCAGACAGCTTCATAACAAGGGATGATAAATCTATAGAGAAGTGGCTTATGTCATTATTCTAGCACTTATCTTGAACTGAGGATGTGTGCCCCACAGGACTCGTGGGCATCGACCCACAGCCAAGGTCACGGCCGTCTAGCGGCATTTCCAGGATATTCATAGAGCGCTCCGTGATCTGTATAATCCCGTTATAGGTTCCACTGGCACAAAGTGCTGCTACATAGTCTCTCCTGTCAGAATATAGAAAAGAAAGCTTTGTTCCGTTCATGTAGTTTCTCCGGTTATAGGTCTACTGACACCCAGATGCTGCCATATAGTGTCTGCAGTTAGAACAGAACAGACGTCTTGCTTGGTTGCATGCACATACTTTCTGCTCTCTATTTGGTGTTAAATGTTTACACATCTTCATTTACGAATAGTGTTATAGTACGGACATAATGAACACTGTAAGTGCGCCCTAAGATATAGCCTATAGTGGGAACAAGATAAGATGTACACGTTGGTTGTACTGTCTTGTAATCCTTCCAGATAATACAATCGCTTGATGACGTCCATCTGCTAATAACCACCAAACATGTTTATATATATGACATGATTACACAGAGCAATATGGATCCATAAACGTTGTCCACGTCTTTGAACATGTCTAATACAAGGTGGATGTCTTAACAAAGCATAGGTCAGTATAGCGCACCAAAACCCCGACTGACATTGTGTGAACGGCATCAATGGTCGTTTACAGGACTATCAAGAGTTTCTGCCCAGATGGCGCCGAGAGGAACCCCGATTCCTTTTATCCATAACTGCTTGCCATGTCCCCCTGTCGACAGGTCGCAATATTAATGGCTTAGCTTTCTCTGGAAACAAATCCCAACCCCCTACCTCTGGAATGCTTCATCCTATGGAGAACTATGTTCCTGGGTATCGTTTGTCGAAGCTCTAATATCCGCTATGAGACCATTGCGCTCTCGTAAACTTGTGCACGATCCCCGTGTATTAGAGATCGCTACGAGAGTCATTATGATCTTGTAGTAGATATGAGAGCTTCGAGAAACGATACCCTGGATGACTACATCTCTCTCTTGAAATTCGGTTCTCTTAAAAAAAACCTCTCATAACGCAACTCTTATGCGTCTACTTCTATAGGCACTTTATAGAGAATAATAAGTCTTCATCGTTACATCGACTGATGATGTGCTACTAGTGTTGGCTGTCTTATACCGACACTAAAAACAAAGAACTGAAATATAGGCTACTTAATGAATAATGGTAATCTAAAGTATATCTATTTTGTTGTACCATACATTGTTGTTTATAAATAATGTACATTATTTGATTCTTATTGTGTATTCACAATTATTCTCTTAAAAAAGAAGAGGGCGCACAGTTGTTGAAAATATCAGGTTTTAAGATTACAAGCATTTCATCCTTTATAGTGGAACTTACACAGGGAATCGATTTTATTTATTGATTTATTTTGTGTCTCCAGACATTTTGTCCACTATCAAACGTTTTAACTAATACGATTGACGTCAGAAAACAGATACGATATACTATTTACCGATGTAAACTCCCAAGGATTATGGATTGATGCCATTCTCAATTTATACCTCGTCCCCAGCCTTAGTATTCTCTCTTACAGAGATCGTGTTGACCTTTATAGTCCGCCGCGTGATCTCGCGCGAGATGTAATTACCATCCCAACTACGCCCTTCACTGAACGTAACAGCCTAAACTGACGGACACTGAGAGACGAGCCCGAGATTCCAATACAAATGTCAGAATTATTGGTGACCGAAAACGTGGGTATTCAAGACTTGATTTAATGTGTGAGTGATGGTTTAGATGTGTTAATAGATATTGACCATTTCAGACAGAAGAGCGCTTGCAGGAACAGCTATATGTTCCATACAATTGAAACCACAAGAATAGCACCCAGAGTGGAAATAATGATATATTATTACACATGCTCACACGATTGTAGCACAGCCGTGACACAGACGTGCCCGTCTGGTGGCATGAGTGTACTGCAATAGCGCCATGCATTCCGAATAAGTCCTTATATGTTACTGTAAATAACATGTCATATGATGCAATTGAAATTGATGATTAACTGAAATAATAGCTTAAGTGTATAATGTATAATATCTTAAGTGAGGTCACGTGACCTTGACATTGAACTATTTGTATTTCTCCCAAAATATACATATAGTCTAATAGGGCCTATGTCAGATTTGTTGGTTACTGTCTCATGTCTTGGATCACAAAGAGTTCTTCAGCATGTCATTTTGGCTATCATGTCATCCAACTGTACACCTATATTTCAAGTAATCAAGAAACATTTGTTTTCGTAAAACCTCAATAGCATTTAAATGTTTATAGTTTTCGTAATGTTCTTTTTCTCTCTCTCCCGTATTGTACATATAAAATACATTCCCAACGCAAAGTAATGTACATGCACATCTGACAATGACCTATTACATATGTTTATTCAAACATGCAGTAAGACCTAATGTTTATAGTGATGTAATTGTTTAACAAACATCCAAATACAATTATTTTAATGTGTGAATAGAACCAACAGCTCCCAGGGAAGCAATATAGCTCCAACTAAACCCAAGATAAATCATGCTAGAAGCAGCTCTACACTTGTTGAATGTTCCCCACGAGAGTGAGCATCTAGCGCTGAGATCAGTGAACAGTGAGCGGTGAGCAGTGAGAACCTCCAATCACGTCCTAGCAGACAAACTACTTCAATAATTGCTCCCCAGACTACTTCTAATGGTGTTTTAAAAAACCCATTGTATTTGGAGGTGGGAAAACAGCTATAAACAAATATAAAATCTCTGAGGACGGAGAACAACACCGGGGAGGAGGCGAGATTAACGCAGAAAGTTGGTAGCTAGAAAAAATATGCTGTGAATGTTATAACTACCAGACCAAAACATATTATTAAACGTTATAAGCAATTTTGAAAATAGATTAAAACTTTTTTCTTTCTTTTTTTAACTGTATGACCTATTCTATTTGTTCCCGAGTACATCGATTTGTCAATGAGTAGATCTAGATCAATGTAGTATATATATCAGATAAAGATTCTTAAGTGTGTTTTTATTTCGGTGTTTGGTCTAACACAGTTCATTTAAGAAAACCTATATCTAGAATCACGCGCACCAAGCTAAACTATAATAACAGCAATGGTATTAACTGCTGTTAACTGCAAGTTTCTCTGTGGCTTGTGAACTGAGTGTTTGAGGTTCACCGGCTAAGAACTAAATATTGCTCAGTCGTGCACATAATTCTAATTAATAGAAGGTATTGATTCCACATTGCGAAAATAGGAAGCATTCCTTGCCCATGATATTCACGACATAATTGCGAACAATGTGCCTCTCTTTATCCTTGATTATTGACTAGCCACCACGACAATCTCAGGACAAATGGATTGAATAGACATTTGTATTAACCGCCTATCAACAACCTACGAATCTAAAATGTGTGGGCAATGGCACTGATAATTAGTATGAATGTACATTAAATGACGTCTCTTATGCCAAACTATACTTGTAAACTCTACCACACACTACCAAGGACTATAACATTATTTATTCTAAAATTTAAGGGCACTAACACTGATAATTAGTATGAATGCATATTAAATGTCTTTTAGGCCAAACTATGCTTGTAAACTCTCCCACATACTAACAAGGACTATTACATTAGTTTTTCTGATATTATGAGACTGTGGCCACTGGTCACTCTTCTATGTCAACTATTGCCACTGATTATCCTCTGGTCATCACACTTCAACCATAACACTAAGGTAAGCACGTGATTCAGTTAGTGTTCATTTGCAGCACTTTGAGGACACTAATGATGGCGTGGCTTTCTTCAGTCGTTGTCTCCACCTGATCTCGCGTGATCTCGCGTCATCCCGTCTAGATATTTACGAAACATCCCTTCCCTTATAAACGATATCATCTTCATGTTCTGGTGCCCGTTGCACGACGCTCTTGTAGGCTACAACTATTGTAACGTCAACGCTTTATATTGTGGCGGGAGCCCAGTT
>JAVCKZ010092891.1:0-11604 GCA_034780755.1 Lepetodrilus elevatus | reverse complement strand
ATAGTTTGGCATGAAATGCATTGACCCCCCTATTTCGTAGATTATCTCGGTAAATACTTCATGGAATGAAAAAAAAATAAAAAATCCATTTTCTAATTTCATTCTTCCTAACCAAAATTAAAAAATTAAAGATATTGCACCAGTACTATGTTTAGAAAATCACAATATTATACAATAATCTACGAAATAGGGGTGTCAATGCATTTCATGCCAAACTATAGTTACACTGATCTAACTCTACTGGAGTAAGCAGTCAGGGGTAGCTGAGAGTTCTAACCTTCCCTGGGGGGAGATGTCCGATGTGTGTTCTTATAATAGCTACAACCCTAGTGTAGTTGTTTCATCATTGAAATAAAATGATCCATCTGCACTATTCGTGTGATTTTATTTTTTTCACTAAACAATTTGAAGCGGACGTATAATCTATATGAAGCGGACGTATAATCGATTTAAACCAACTATGAGGAAATTCATTTTCGGGATTGCTTAGGCGTTATTTCACCTCGATACTTTTCTTATATTTTATTTACAATACCTTCGGATTTGGTGGGATAATAGCGGCAACATATGTATTTATGTATGACCCACGAGCCACGACTAGTACTGATACTAAGTCGTATGACTGCACAAGCTATGAATACACTGCGTTGCATTCCTTTTTGGAATGCAAAGGGTCTTCCCGACGGAGAATTTGAACCATACTGGAACTTCTGATTTGGTGGGATAATAGCTGCAACGTATGTATTTATGTATGACCCACGACTAGTACTGATACTAAGTATACAGGTCAGGGACGACCCTTCTTTTAGGGACGTACTTAAATCGACGGACGTCCTTAAATCTAGGGACGGGCGTCCCTCCTTCGAAGGACGATAGATTTGTGTCAGTTGTCGGCTGGCTATGCATACGATTTTCGCAAATAACGTTGCTAAATACGTTGTATATAAAGTCTGTGTCGATTTGTTGCTGATAAACAATCATGTTGAAGATAGAACATACTCATTTTAACTCTGGAAAGGCGTTATAACCTATTTCTCAATCGTAAACAACAGCAGATCGAGTTACCAACCACGTGAGCAAATAGTGGACTAATTTGAAAGATTTCATAAATATTGTTATGACGGCAGTCATATAAGTACATACATCCTTTAAAACAATGTTATGTGCATAATTTCCAACTCACCATTTCAATTTTCCATGGCATATAACATAAATATTCATACAAATGTAATCGGATTTCCCCGCCATTATCACGTCCCTAAAAGAAGGGTCGTCCCTGACCTGGTGTAGTATGACTACACAAGCTATGAAGACACTGCGTTGCATTCCTTTTTGTAATGCAAAGGGTCTTCCCGACGGAGAATATGAACCATACCGGAACTCCTGTGTATCGTTTATCGAAGCTCCCATATCTACTACGAGACCATAAGGACTCTCTTAGCAATCTCTAATACATGGGGATCATGCACTTACGAGAGTGCTATGGTCTCATAGTGGATATGAGAGCTTCGAGAAACGATATACCCCGCCTTATTGGTTATATTCCATGGCACCAACATATTATATGGTCAGTTACAGGAATCGCAAATGAACGTTTCTCCTTTTTGTTTTTAGCCATGTCGACGTCTCATATAGTTCTTATATATTGTGCATACTAATGTCTATACAGGGAATCCTATGTTTAACTAGCTATGCTTAATAAAATCAAAGTGTTCTATTTCTGCATCTGATCGGGAAACTTATAAGTCGCCTTCAGCAGGGAGAGAGTTAATTACCGTTTTGTGAGAATCATTGCAACTAGTCTAACTTTCTTTGACGGATGGGGGTCTAACTATTGCTATAGTATAGTTTACGAGGCGAAAACAACGAAAATAGCCATGGCCCAATAATCTTCTCATACAGTGAGTTCCACGACTTTCTTGGAGTCAATGAAAGAGCCTGAAATTGGATGCCCAGTAGGTAGCGAAATGAGGAAACTATTAGCTTAGTGCAAAGAGAGCAAAAATGCATACCTCATTTTCTGATTTATAATCAATATTCTCTGAAGATTATAACTTTCTTATTCCCTGTAGTTGCCCATTTATTTTAATATTAGTTCTATTGACTATAGACCTCTCCGGAGATAACGCTATATGAAATATTGCCATGTATTTTTGTAGTCGTGAATACGTTATTCTGCAAACAAAACTGCTCGGGTGAAGGCTTAAGCCGTGTATTAGAAATTACTGTTACAAATCGTGTTAAGAGAATGCTGTACAGAATTCAGTCGGCGGTTGCCCGTGTCCCCTGACGAATCAGGGGATTTGGATTCTGACTGCTACATGGCCTGAATAACACAATCACTAATCTGTCGCAGGACTGTCACAATTCTGTATGTGAACATATCTCCTATTGTTCTTAGATATCGTCTAACATCTCTAGTCTAGTCGTCGCACGTACGTCAAAAGTACTTTATGTCAAAATATCCTATTGTTCTTAGATATCGTCTAACATCTCTAGCCTTCTGCCGCACCCCCGTCAAAATAAGGTATGGCAAAATATCTCCTCTATTGCACTTAAGATATCGTCTAACATCTCTAGCCTTCTGTCGCACCCCGTCAAAATAATGTATGTCAAAATATCTCCTCTATTGCACTTAGATATCGTCTAACATCTCTAGCCTTCTGTCGCACCCCCGTCAAAATACTGTATGTCAAAATATCTCCTTTTGTTCTAGTCTTCTGTCATACTCGTGTCTCAATGTTGTATGCCAAATTATCTGGGCACCCTCTTATAAAGAGACCTTTCACAAAAGGATGGCACCGGTAATAAAGGCCTAAATCGAAATACATGTCGATTCTTGCTACAGTAAAATCATATAATTATCATAGTGTACACCCTGATTTAGGCAAGGACTACAGTATGGGCCCTTTCGTCAAACGCCATCCTGTCACGCAAGGGATAATACTTTAGTACGCTCAGGACTTGCTGCACACTGAAGTGTGAACGTAATTAAAGGTACCCCTATGGTGCGAGGATGGTGAAACAGATGATGACCTCGATTTAGTTGATTCGAGGGCTTGTAAAGAAATACTATAAAGTGTAATGTGTTCCTACATTGTTTACCATCTTTAATTCTCATAGTTACGGTGAGCAACAATATTTCACTCACATTCGCCACTGCGAGCACTGGGTCTGCATAGGCTAGGGTATATATAGTATTGCTATAGATACACCTATATGCATGTTTGTTATTATATACTAGTACTGTAAATAGGGAGAGGATCGAGATAAATGTTTACGCTCCTGTCTAATCCCATTGAATGTATGTCAATACAGTATGTTGAAATCAAATCGAAGTCAAAATATTTATTTTGTAAAGTACCGGTAAACGGTAAAAAGTAAAATGCAAGATTGTATTTGTTTTTAAATAATGAACATAAAGCCAACTAACACCTACACAGGTAATGACATAAATTACATGATACTTTATTATTTATATACAGGCTGTGTATAATCGTGATTTGTGACTCATGTAGGTATACTATATTTTGTGAGAACATATTTTTTCTAAGGCGTTGGTTGTGATTGAAGATCAGAAATGCTATGGATGTTCCCTTTTTGATACGGTGATTTGTAATCTGATTCTGAAAACACTTTTTTGTTCCAATTCCCGAAGGTGGTTTTCTTGAGTCTTGTCATTTCTGATCTCAGTCAGTAAGAAGCTGGGTCAATATCCTCTGCCGTCACACCATTGGAGATGAAGTTTCACAATAGTGTTATATCACACGGTATGAAAGAAACAACTAGGTTTCTTGAAAATCGAACTTGGTAGGCACATTTCTTATTGGTGGTTTTATGAAGTTCGTTCTTCGCATCCTTACATCTTCATAACATCTTTACGCAGTGCGTTTGCTGATTTACTATTCTAAGAAGGCTATACATATGTATTTCAAGTTATTTTAAAAGGAGCAATTAACGTATTATCAACAGCGGTATCAGGGTATCCTTTTCTCGAAGCTCTCGTATCTACTACGAGCTATGAAGATATTTTCATTTATTTTGGAATGCAAAGGGTCTTCCCGACGGAGAATATGAACCATACCGGAACTCCTGTGTATCATTTCTCAAAGCTCCCATATCTACTACGAGACCATAAGGACTCTCGTAGCCATCTCTAATACACGTGAATCGTGCACTTACGAGAGCGCTGTGGTATCTAGTGGATAGGAGAGCTTCGTGAAATTATACCAAGGTTCGCAAACTTAATTGCGTAAATGCTCGAGTAACATCTGAGATGGGAAGCAATATATTTAGTTTTATAATGGATGCTGTGTTTTTGTTTTGTAATGATGATATAAAAATAACAATAACTTGTCCTTTGTTTGATCGGCAACAAAGGCTTTGATCGTGATTACAATGAGAAAAATGCCAAGGTTAGTGCAGCTGATGCTTGTCTATTTGCATCATCGGCCTCAAAGGTTCATCCACTCAGTTTAATGAAGGTACTGAAATACCACGAGTTGTTCTGAGAGGATGGTCTGTTTGGGACATGAGAAAACAGGATTCTTAATGTTAATTACCATAATTTCATTCATTCTTCGTTCACGTAAAACCGGATAATATACTGTACACTAACTTTAGATAATTATTTCCAGATAATTATAGTTATTAGATTGCGAACAGCGTTTGACTAATTGACTAATGGGATTCTGAGACTTGAAATTACGAAAATAAGAAAAAAATGAAAGTTATTTCCTAGGAAAGACAATTAGTATGGTACACACACATGTCATCTTACGCAGAGACAGAGTCGTAGCCTACATACAAGTAATTTGAAATAGTACTCAAAATACCAATTGACAACTGTGACAGTATATCACTAACATACTGTAAGCGGGAAGTATGAATTGATTACTCGCAATACAGACAACCGATTTTTCAGATCTATTAAAATTAATGTGAAATAGGCGGCCATATTGGATTTAAGAAAATTAAGCATCTATCCACCACCTGGACGTGTTATATATACTTTTAGTATGTAATTCTGGGGACTTTATAGAAATGCATTGCGGTGGAAAATGTTTATTTCAATTTCTTTGAGGTTGATCAAGAAATGTAATTTTTTCCCTGGAATACTAGTAAATCTAAATAATATATGATCGTGTTTGTTTATTTTTTTAGAACTATTTCATATACAGTAAACTATTTTAGACACCTTAAAACTCACTAAAAACAGTCAGTGATACGTTGTGAGTGCAACTAGTCAACGTACGATAGTAAACATGAACAAAGTATATTGTAAAACAATTTAATTTCGAATGCTTCATTATATACTCTGGTGAAATTTGCATACAGTGAAGTGGTAACACATGACACATGAGTATGTTACAATGTTACATGTTACAGACAGTCACGAAGTCTACGTACCACTGTTAAATATACATGATTCGTATACAACGTGTATAACAATCATTAACAATATAATTATGATATAAACTATATTTCGCGTTTCATAAAGTAACAACTATTAGATTTGGTTGAAGGGTAAACGATATGGGGTCAAAACCGGAAGTACGTAAAACCGGAAGTTGTGTAAGTACTATATTATGTGCTTAGATCTCCTGGATACTAGTATAACTCGGGATTATTAGTATTTTGTTTTTATTACTTAACATTTTGTATTAGAACGCGTAAAGTTTCATGGTTATACATTTTGGAGTAGAACACGTGAGGTTTTATATACACTACTTCCGACATTAACTCCATGTCGTCAAAGTATGTCCAACCTACATACATGTATACATTCATGATTGTCTTCCTTGCTGTGTCAACTAGACACCGTCTTATGATCCTGAAACAGATCACTTGTGCTTGTCAACGATGTCTTCTAGAGCGTTTGCGCTGAATATGGTGCAAGCTAGTTTTAATGCATTGAGGTATAAACCGGAAGTTATAATACGACGCGACTTCCGTGATGTCTAAATGACGTTCCTGGCCGTATGAAAAAAAGACAAATGTATGTTCCAAATAAACACTTGCCTAATAAACTGTACTTCCATACATCACGTTGTTTAAATCATACGATCGTTCGAGCTTAATATTACTTTCTTAATACTTTCCGCTACGTAGCTATAAATACAATAGGTCTACGTATTGCAGTGCTATACTATTTTTGTCATACAGGTTCATCATCGGTTATAACATCAGATATCCCTAATGGTCTAGAAATTAAATCAATATTGAGATCTTATATCCGTAAATATCACCACAAAGCATTAGCCTGTAACGCAGACACATACAACTATTTGTCATCGTATGTAATTTCCGCTTTGCTTTGCAACTTATTAATTCATCTTGGTTATCCTCTTAATCGGAAGTACTGTATCTACTAACAATAAACAAACCGCTGTGATGCTGATAGGCTAGACTACATTAACGCATTTTTGGAAGAACTGTTTGAGAAAACACCCCAAGTAGGTTCGCATCTCACCTAGCGTAAGTCCTCTGTATTATGATCTTGATATTGTTAACGTCTTCAGTTTGTCATTCGCCAATGCAATTAACTGTATTTATATTTGAGTGTCCTAATTTCGTGATCGTTCTTGTCAACTAAGTAAACATCTATCCCATTTCCGATGTCATTTCCGGTCCCATTGACTACTAGTATTTGTTTTGAGGTAGTAGGTGCCCAATGGACGCTATGGGTAATGGACAAACATGACATTTTTCTTTTATATTTATTTTTATTGGTTGTCTTTAAAATTGGTGGAACCTGTTGTATTTCACCTGTAGTGCCAGCATTCCTATTATATACAATACAATACAAGGACTGTTAATCGTTTAAGACCTTAAGTACGACACGAGAAGACATCGGGCCAGAAGGAACTGTAATCAACTCAATGTGAGCTAGAAATACACTTGGGAGCCAACACATATTCTGTACAGTTCTTTGTAGGGTTCTACAGTCTCTAGACCATCACAAACTTTCTACATGCCAGACCCCTAAAGTGTTCACTCAGTGAGTTCGTGAGTGCAAATCTGGATCCAATCGCAGCCGTTTCTTCCCGTCGGGATGTCCCCTGATTGGACCAGACCCAAAGCATGCATTTCATCATATACTACGTTAAACCAATGCAAACTAAAGAGTTCATTCAAATAATACTAGCGGTGCCAATCTCGAAAGCGATGTAATTGACAAAGCATTTATTAACAATACTATACAAATATATGTAATTATGACACAATGTTAGCTGTATAATATATATTTACACACACACACACACACACACATAGTGATCGATTCTACAAATGTCGCTTTTAATATCACACACGCCTTTACATAATGCACCGTTGTTCAACACACGTAATCAGTCAAACAGTTTACAACAATTATCCTTGTAAATATTAGACTAACGTACCTGAAGTTGTAATAATAACCAAAGGTCCGTTGCGCAGAACTATAATTGTAAGGTCAACGCTTTCTATTGTGGGGGGAGCCCAATTACGACTATTGTAGCGCTGTGCAACTGTTCTGAGCAACGGGGCCATGTTCGGGAAAACCTGATGTTCTAGATACAATTTAGAGAGACGGTACAATCGTTACATTTTAGGGGATGGGATTTCATTAGCTATACTGTCCCGGGGGTAGACAGGACGCTTGAGCTGATGGAATCCCGTCGTTAAATGACACGTGTACCTTTAACTCTTAAAAGTAAAATGAGTTAGAATCATGTTGAGTATATATAGGATACTACAAATGGATGAGAATATGGCAAACATGAGTTGAACATGATCCACATAATATACGCGAGATCATGAAGTTGGCGGCAAAACCAGGCATACACGTATAGTATTTAGAACTGTTGGACATGGTGAATCCTTGGTACTGACTTCATAAACTACTTTATTAAAGTATCAAAATAAGAGTTAAACATGAATAACGTAAAATACATGAAATATTCGTACCACTGGAAAGCAAGGGGGTTAACACCAACATGAATAGTACCGGTATCAGTGACTTCATAAAATACTTCATCAATACTTCAACAAGACTTCATCAACACTTCATCAATACGTCAACAAACCAACCGTGCTCTGGAGAACAAATACAATTGACCGAATCGTTAGTCAACTGCTTGAGATATATGTACAGACCGCACCTGTTGGTTTGAGTATAAATGAAAAGCACATTTGGCACAATTGTATAATTCTTGATAACAAGGCTATGGCATATACAAGACTAGATAGCTCATCTTTTAAAGTCCACAACAAACCAGTGTCGAGTTCTACCCATGTTCAAGATGGGTGTAACCATTGGTAATCAGTGAACATATTCTGATTAATCCAACACGGTGACTAGGTAGTAATTGACATTCATGGCGCTTTCGCTACAATTCGTTGTTTTACCATATATATGGATATTATTTTTTATATTTCCCCATTAGACTACTAGACTGCATGGGTCGACTCCGCTTACAAAATATAGATAGATGAATATTTTACTGACTACATGTTTTCTGATTAATTTGTATTCCTTTCTTTAGAAATACAGTGTACAAGTGACTACTCTTCACTACTATAGCTAATTTATTTGATGTCTATTTCAATAAAGAAAATACGGTGACCAGTTATCATGAGGGAAATCCACACCATTGTCAAAGCGCGACTTAATATATAGTATTAAGATCAACAAGCAACACTCACATATCCCTTCACACCGTATATATACATAATAAGTATAGAAGACTTCACACGCCCTCTAACACACACACACACACACACACACACACACACACACACACACACAAACACACACACACACACGCACGCGCGCACACGCACGCACGCACACACACACGCTGGCTACACGTTCGTGGATTCGTGATAGTCGTCGAGGTTGATGATAATTCTCTTGCCGTTGACGTTCGGAGTCGTAGGGGTCGAGTCCGGGAGGTCGTCTTTCTGAGCCGCCTCTGTCATGGCGGACAGCTTGTGTTGAAGATGACGGTTGCCGATCTTCATGTTCCGCTGTTTTAAAAGCTCCAGCTGAGTGTACAACCTCTTGAACTCCTCCTGAAAGAAATTTCCCCGTGTTCAATGATACACAAAATTAATTTAGTGTCACTAGCCTTTTTCGACATATAAATATGGCTTTATATTAGATTTCCAGGCATCTATAGGTTCCACGAACACTTCAAGAACTTGTAGACGAAGAAGAATGGAAGAAGAACGCCATCAAGTTTGTCGAGCCGAGTTCCGAAATTTGGTAGAAAACTTCCCCACGATGTATCTACTTTCGTTGAGTATAGATATATGTATGCAATTGAGAACAATCGACAAGATAACATTAAGTTGAACATTGAGTAATAACAGGACAATAAACACAAAATGACGCCACAGTACATTTCTGTTTTGCTCTGGTTTAAAATAAGTCGCTTAATAAATATATGTTTCTGTTTTGCTTATTTTTATAACAAGGCATTCATGTGACATTAGCCGTAGACTAACCACAAGAAAAGTGGGAGAATTTCACACATACACAAAATCTAAATTTGTAGTTTAATTATGTATAATTTATATGTATATTTCTTTCAAAATTCATATAAAATGTTATGAATAGTTGATAAATGCTGGCCGTGATTTCTAGCATATCACAGCACATATCCAGTGTGTGGTTCAAAACATTTAAAACTACCACACAATGCATTATTGTAAACAGAAAACTAGTAAGGATTGCGTCAGTACAAAAACAACAACAACATATAATACATAAATATAATGAATGAAATATGGAAAACACGGACCCTGTATGTATATATGATGTGGTAATGATGGTTCTATAGATCAATAAATATACATGTAACACACATACATGAACATTGTTAAAAGCTAGTACATGACCCGATCACGAAACCTTTTGACGGTTTAGTTGACGAATCCTGATATGTAAAATTTGAATCTTACTAAGTACTCAAAAACGTTTCGCAATCTCAGGGCCGGGCCCCGAGGTTACGAAACTCTTTTGAGTACGTTTGTGTGCTCAACTCACGTGCTATGCTCAAAAACATGACGTTTTATGAACAGCATTCTGAGTTGAGTTTGAAATCGTGCTCAGAAAAGTTTCGTAATCTCGGAATTTTAAATAAAAATAAAACAATAAACATAACAATAATCATTTACAGATTACGACACGACACTATTACATTTATATGATATACACAGTTGGGAAGCAACCAGCCAGTAGTGCTGTAGAGTGACGTATAAGGTACTAATGAGTAATTAGAAATTAAAGGTAAATTACAACTTGTTATTGATATGCGTTAAGAAATGGTGTGTGTTAGTGTACATCAATTAAAGCACACACGACACCACACTTTATTACATTTATACGCAGAACGCTGGAACATTTAAACGCACACTAGAAACAGAGATGCGAGTATATCGTTTGCAAATAGACGGATATTTTTACAAGCATTTACAAGCTATAACATATGTGTAGTTTTACCTCTAAATAGTCTAAGTACCTTTATATCCTTATCCAAGACAACTACCTGCATATCACGCTCCAGAAAGCTCTCGCACTCGGCTTCGTCTGTTCTTTCATTAAGCCCGTTGGATGAAGTGGTGTTTGTTGTGGTATTGGCTGCTTTGGTAGCGAGGGTATATTTAGATCCTCTACTCAGCATTGTGGATTGCTGCTGAGTCTGCGTGTCTTTAGTACTGGGCTTTACCACTAAGTAGAACTGTAACAGTGTAACACAGACAGGAAGCGTTACAAGTCCGTGAGATTACATCTGTGTTGTACTAATGCCGCCGTTACTACTGTATTAATGTAATACTACCTGCTGATGCTACTACTGCTACCGCTACTAATACTACTACTATTATTACTACTACTACTACTGCTACAATACTACTACTACTATTACTACTACTGTTACTACTATTACTACTATCATTACTACTACTACTACTACTACTACTACTACTACTACTACTACTACTACTACTGCTGCTGCTACTACTACTACCGCCCAGTAATGGATAGCTACTAGGTCTTTATCCTATACTTACTACCACTATTACCAATACTAATTTATTACGACTACTACTACTACTACTACTACTACTACTACTACTACTGCTGCTACTACTACTACTACTACTACTACTACTATTATCATTGCTTCTGATATTACTACTACTACTACTATTGCTTTAACAGGGGACATATTAAAATATTCGATTACAGCTTTGTTATACCAATGCTGTTGATACTGCTACTACTACTACTACTACTGCTACAATACTACTACTAATACTATTACTACTACTGTTACTACTATTACTACTATCATTGCTTCTGCTATTACTACTACTACTACTACTACTGATACAATACTACTACTACTACTATTACTACTACTGTTACTACTATTACTAATATCATTGCTTCTGCTATTACTACTACTACTACTGCTGCTTTAACAGGGGACATATTAAAATCAGTATTCGATTACAGCTTTGTTATACCAATGCTGTTGATATTGCTACTACTACTACTACTACTACTACTACTACTACTACTACTACTACTACTACTACTACTACTACTACTACTAC
>JAVCKZ010092880.1:0-11605 GCA_034780755.1 Lepetodrilus elevatus | reverse complement strand
GATTTCCACCACTTTCATTTTGTTGGGATAGTTAGTATTTTTCATACTGCTTTCATAAATCATGAACAATACTAATATATTCAAAATGCAATATACAGTTACCATACCACCACATTTATGACTGTTTATCAGACGTACAGGGGGAAACCTGCATGTGTTGACATGGAGCATGTCAGATCACATTAGGAATGTCGGCACACAACTTGCAACTCGAACGCTAGAGATCTGTATGGTTTAATATGACATTCGATAAAATATGCTGCATCTTATTAACGAAAATACAGCTCACTAGTGTCTCAAAGCCATTCGTCCATTTACCTGAAGTGAAAGAATTCACGGCGAAAAAGCTGATCAAGCAACAACGCCGAAATCTGCAAAAGTCGTCGCCATTTTGGACGCCTGCGGATTGATACAAAACAAATGTCCCAGCAACTAATTTATCAAATGCTTTGATACTACCAAACGCCACATTCTACAATAATAAGGAGAAAGGACTGTATGCAGAACTAGATGAATCGGTGCCAAAAAAGTGGTAATATTCTGCAGCATAAGTAATTTAATAAATGGACTATATTATATCGTGAATGTGTACTAGATGTTATTAGGTTTAGCTCCCACTTCCGGTTCTGTATGAGGGGTTGGCAAACTGGAAAGTCAAGGTGCCAGAATGGCAAATAAACACTTAATTACTCGTTGATCTGCGTTCTTCAACCGCTCCTTCAAAACTGTGAATATACATATCTTACTTGTAAATCTATTTATAACTGCTCCAAGTGAAATATATGGGTTTAGAGGAGTGTTAAAGGCATAATATCACAGATATATAGTTGTTTTGGACTAGTTCAATTTTTCGATTTTTATTTTTAATGATTTTGACATTTTTTTAAAATTGCTACTCTAACGCCCTTACTGATTTTCTTTATAGCTCAAGCGAAAAATATCCTTGTGAAAAATACTGAAATCTAACTTTAAACTCAATATAAAGAGGGGAAATAACCTGTTAAAATCAGGAATATTATTAAAACAAATTGATCTGAACATGTATTTTATAATCGATTCACAAAGACAGAATCGCGTATCACGATATAAGAGGTAAAATCGTGATGCACCGATGCATCAGTGAATCGTGACACCCCTAGTTGTTACCAACATAGCATTATGTGTTACCATCATAGTGTTATGTGTTACAATCACAGTGTTGTTACCAGCATAGCATTATGTGTTACCATCATAGTGTTATGTGTTACAATCAGTGTTGTTACCAACATAGCATTATGTGTTATCATCATAGTGTTATGTGTTACAATCATAGTGTTGTTACCAGCATAGCATTATGTGTTACCATCATAGTGTTATGTGTTACAATCATAGTGTTGTAGTGTTACCATTGTAATATTGTGTTACCATAAGTGCTATGTGTTGCAGTTCTAGTGTTATGTGTTACCATCAGTGTTATGTTACAATTCTAGTGATATGTGTTACCATCAAAGTATTATGTGCTACAATTCTAGTGCTATGTGTTACCACCATAGTGTATGTGTTACAATTAGAGTGTTTCTACCATTGTAGCGATTCATAGTGTTATGTGTTACCGTCTTAGTGTTATGTGTTACCATAATAGTGTTATGTCTTGCTACCACTGTAGTGTTATGCGTTACCATAATGTTCTTATTTCCACATCTGCCGCTCATCAGAGCGTTATTTGTTACCATCATAGTGTTATGTGTTGCTACCACTGTAGTGTTATGCGTTACCATAATGTTCGTATTTCCACATCTGCCACTCATCAGAGCGTTATTTGTTACCATCATAGTGTTATGTGTTGCTACCACTGTAGTGTTATGCGTTACCATCAGGATCAGTGCTTCCACCTCGGCCGCTCATCAGAGTGTGCACGATGCATATGGCAGGTCTGATGAGGAAATGGCCTCCGCAAGACGAACAATGCAATTACATTATCTGTTCTGAGACAATACACAGGGCGGCCAGAGCAAGATACGGCTGTACGAGACATTAGCACCAGAAGCCAACGATGTTTGCATTTGCCCCCCCCGAAACGGATTCCCTTACCAATGCAGCTTTTGCAAAGATTTAAGACTTCAATAGCTGAAGGGCAAGACATTCCAATGCTTTGTCCACAGCTGAATATTATCTGATTCTATTTCAGAGTTCGATAGAACGTGTGGGATCAAACTACACGATCAATATGAATAATAATTAAGTTTCCTGCGACATGTTCTCTTTCAAGTGAAGTCCCTTGTCACGCAATATTACATGTTCGTAATTGGTCGTAATCTTATTTCTACGATATATAAAAAAAAGAAAATGGGTCACAATTACAGTGCTGTCATAGATTTGGACAATGCCCAATCCTAATGATACCTTACGATAAAGATTTGCCGACTAAGGAATTTTCATAAGTGCTTGTTTCAACATATGATTAATGACATAAAAAATTAATGACATAGACAAATGCTACAAAAGAACTGTCCAATGGAATCCAAAATATATATTAAAGAAATAAAAAGTAGTTCACTTGTAAATGATTGGCAAGTAGTTCACCTGTAAATGATTGGCAAGTAGTTCACCTGTAAACGATTGGCAAGTAGTTCACTTGTAAATGATTGGCAAGTATCGAATACAGGAACAAATATGCTGGATATTGCAATTGGCAACAGCGTACCCCATAGCACTGAGTTTTCAAGTGTCTGGAACCTCCGCCCTCTGCAATACGACAGTATCGAGCACAACGTCTCAACCTTCAAATTAACCCACAAATCAGTCACACCCAAATTTTAGGTCAAAGAAAAAAAAAAGACGAAATACAACAGCTAACTCCATTTATTTTTATTGAACAGTCATTTCAAGCTTACCGACTCCGAATGGATCTGAGGAGTAACTATAGCCGACAAATTCCATGAACTTAGCAATTAGATTTGTACTTGACTTAATTAGTTCGCCTGACTTGCTTGATCTCATCTAAAATATAGAAAATTGGATTTGTATTCGTCAATGTCATATGAGAATATACAGAAGAAACACTAGCAAACTAATTGGATGACTTGTGGAAATTGAAGCTTTCCTTGTAAATACCAGAACGGTGTTTAGGTAAGTATGTATGGGTAATTCAGTATAGATTTACATCAGACGATAACAATGGTTAGGAATTCTACGCCACTCGAGTTCACAGGACCTATACTCCAAATACAAGAATTAGTAAAAGGAGCGTGTTGGTGTGGAAAAGGAGCACACTCCGTGGCCACGCTTCTATATGTTGGTGGGGCACACGCACAGAAAGCTATCTGAGTGGCAATGCCAATCGTATCCAGTTGTCTTCACATCAATACCAAGAAAGCGATTGTCATCTAAGCTCAACACGTAGCGCTAGTGGTCAAAGTAAACAGCTTACAGGCTATGAATTGTTCCCAAAATGTGGACAGCTGCCAGTGTAGGGACATAACAGGGGCCACTTGATGAATTGCTTGTATCTATATCAGTCGCGTGGAACATTGATATATATCATCAAACGCGTAGCACATTTTGAATGGTTTCCCTCAACATGAATCCTAAGTAACAAAACAGGTTTTATGATGCTAATACAATACAGTACTCAGCGTAATGGTTAGAGTAAATGACTTGCAATTTCCTAGCGTACAAATATTCATAGCAATGTTATTGAGTACACAGTGCCAAAGTCCTAATACAATTTGGAATATATCTGGAAATCACGCAAGGATTAAATACATTGATGGCATCGTAGGTATTAAGATATAAGAACATTCTGATACAATCACAATCCCTTTAAGCCTTGTGTAACATTTAAATATTTATAACATATCCATGAGCAGGAATAATATTAAATATGGCTATTGATAATAATAATAATGATAATAGAATTTATTTATATAGAGGCGAGTTCCAGCTAGATTCCTCACAGGCTTTTAACACTAACATGGTGAGAAGTATCCAAGATTCCCTGTCTAAATTAAATAGTTTTTGGCATTACATGTATATTATCTTCTTATCAAAATTAAGGGCCAGTACCGTATTCGATGTATTAAACGCCCCCTTAAACCATTTTGAAAAAGAAATAGTTTTTTCATTTTTAAATCTTTTTTTTCAAATTCTTTTTTTTTTCACAAGGGATTTAACGCTGGAATTTGGGAAATTCTTTCAAAAGACTACTGTTTGTGATCCTATCTGTTTTAGATATAAATTTAACTTTATAATATTTTAACAACAAAGAATGTCCAAATATCTACAGGTTACAGGCACACTTCAAGAACTTCCAGATTTATTGGAAGAAGAATGGCACCAGATTCCTCAAATAAAGTTATGATATTTGGTAGAAAGCTTCCCAACAAAATATCTGCCCTTACTTTATTTTGTTTCAGCATGTGTCAAGTTACACTTTATCCAGATAACTTGTGAACCAGAACATATATTTTCCGCTAGCAAGGAACACGAAAGTATAGATGTCTGACGACCTACATGTACGGTTCTTGCCTAGTCTTGTATGGAAATACACTTGTTTTCTATTGACAACACGAGTACCCCTATTTCCATACGTAGTACATTGGCCTGAAAACACAGCGCCAGATGTCGGTATTCTGCTGAACTGGGGCATGAACGAATAACACCAGAATAAACTGGAGACTTGAGGGCTACGAGGGACAGAATTGCTCATGGACCAAGGTGTACGGTACATGTCCTCTGAAATAGGTTGAGGACGACTGAGGACAACGGAGTCCATCAACAAGACCGTTACTTGGCCGCGATTGCTTTCGGAACCAATTCGATGGTAGATTAATGATCGATTGGGAAAAGGTTTTGTGAACACAGCCGTAGTACGGTACCTTCTACGATACAATTAATTAGTTACGCAAGTTTTACTTTAAATTAGTCTTTATCTGAATAGAATCCTCCTTGGTTAATGTGCTGGTCCTCATTCGATTTTTGCCGGGGAAAAAACAAAAACGGGTTGTCGTCGATCACTTGATTAGTTTCTCAAATCATCAATAAAATTGATTAAAAGGAATTGCACGAATACGACCATGAGTCACCTTCATAGCGGTGGCGTTAAAAGAAAGAAAAAATCAGTCGATCCTAAAAAAATACCATATGTCTATACCCCAGCTGATAATCAGACTGTTGACTTGCTATGTCAACGGTTGCTGATCTTAAATCAAAGACAAGACTACCAATTCTGTTCTAATTTCCATTCTGGGTTGGCACAACAAATCAATTCCCATTACATCCCGGTATGACGAACACGACACTGTCTGCCACTCACATCAATCACGGCACAGAGGAATGGATACGATGACAAAAGACTAATCTACAGATTATGCCATGAAGCTTTAAGGGTATAAGTACTGTTTTGTGGAGAATGGAGTATGGTCCTTTATTTGCTTATATGGATTTTTCATCGTTTCTTTATTTTCTTGCCTGCGATACTTGAGTTATAATGCAGGCATTAGATTTACTAAATGTGCAATACTTATGATTGCCGACACTGCTAATAATTAGATCATAATCACGTCATTAAAAATATTGTATTTCAAATGCAATCAGCCAGCTATACGCAACAGTATATAATAGATCTATAAATACTCTAAGTAAATTACACTGTAGATAATATTTAGTCATATTACTAAAAGAAAATAATGTTGGATAATTATAATAGATCTAGTGAGCGAGCTATTGTTATACGTCACAGTGAGAAATTTCACCCATATGCAACAATACAATAATGGGTCTAACATGGACATTAAAAAAAATGTAGAGACCAAGAGGTTGTGTAAACTCAATTATTTTGCTAAATATTATTTAAGAAATAATACCACCAGTATGATAGTAGAGCTCTCCAAGTAATAGTTTTCAAGGTTCGTCATTTATCAGGTTTTTAACTCTAATGATGACAATGATAGAATTGCAGAAATTCTGTTGAGAGAATGAATAACCTAGCGCACACAGCCATGTTTCATTGTATTTTATCAGACCCTAATAATTCAATAACATTACAGAACTATTTCCATCCCAAATTCAACAAATCATTCAATAACACTACAGAACTATTTTCATCCCAAGTTCATCATTAAATTTTGATGGCTTATGAAAAAAAATACATCAAAAAGTAAATTTAAATTGGTTTAAATTATTTAAATCAATTTGGAATACAGTTTATTCTTATAACATGCACGACTTTTGTTGCCTTGAGAATGCATAGAAAAGTGTGTAATTTGCAGTTCAATCGATAAATGCTACATGAAACTTGATTAAATATGATTATCTGAAGGTAGTTTCACCAAAGGCACATTTATCTTTAACGTTTAAAAACGTAATTTAACAAAATGAAAATGGTCGAAAGTAAATGTATACGAAATACACACACATAAAACTAATAATTGTTGTGAATTTGGGGGGTTTCCCCAGAAATCATATTGATTATTTATCGTGATTTCTTTTCCAAGATTGTTAATTTATTTTTTTATCCTAAAGATGTTTCCGTTTCAGTAGATTCAAAGTCGAATGGCAAATAATGACACTCTTCAGAAATTAACAATGTCGCCAAAGATAGACATGGCCATTTCCATGCTGAAAAGACCTTAAATTGCACGAGGCAGTGGTGGGCTATTGAAAGCGAGCATGGCCTTAGTGCAACAATGATTACTTGTGTTCCACACAGTACAGCAAAAATAAAATCTCCTATGAGAAAGCGCAGAGGCATCCTAATTCCTTGGCAACTCACCCGGATTTATATAGCAGGAAGTGGTGGCGAAAAAATACTTGACAACACCGCAGTAAATGTAGCAAGGCCTCAAGGAGGACTTTAAATAGAAACCATGTAAGAAAAGAAAAAAAAACACAGTAAAATTTAAAAATAAGAAGTAAAATTAACTTTGATCAAGAACGCGGGGATAAACCTGGCCGCTGTTAAAGGTTAAGGTAAGCTATTTAACTAGATTAAGATGTCTTAACAATCCTTTGAGGGGTATTATTTTTCCAAAAGGCTGTCAGACAGAAAAAAAACCAGCAATGACATACAATATATTAAAACTTTTTTGCGTCTCTGTTGTGGTTTAGAGCTACTTTGGAAATTATTTCCCATATCACGACTTTGTCAACGTACATATAGTTCATTTGATATTAAATTTGATTTAAATTCACATTTAATGGGCATCTTGATAGCTATTCACATTCTTTTACACTTTCCTCAAATGTATGTTACATTTGGATAACAGTCTACCTTTTTGGACACTTTCCCCAAATGTAAGTTACATTTTGAGAATAGTCTACCTTTTCGGACACTTTCCCCAAATGTAAGTTACATTTGGATAACAGTCTACCTTTTTGGGACACTTTGCCCCAAATGTAAGTTACATTTTGAGAATAGTCTACCTTTTTGGACACTTTCCTCAAATGAAAGTTACATTTTTGATAACAGTCTACCCTTTTGGAAACTTTCCATACCAATTTCTCTACTAAAAAAATATGAAATGGTCCAGACAATTCTAATGCAAATGGTTTCACCCATGGCCGTGTTATAGAAGTGTATTGTCTCCCATAGAAGAGTGGAAGCACCAATTAACGACACGATAACATGCGAGACCGGTCTCTTGGGTCTTTTACAAGCTAAAATCTCCATGAAATATGTATACCATGTTCAGAGGCATTGTAGGCATTGTCATAGATGTAGACCTTATCGATTCCTCCGTCGTACCTGAGTCAGAAGTACTAGTTTTCTTTACACTGGGTTCTTTACTTTAGACTTTGCTCGATATTGTTTACATTGATTTTTCTTGGACACAAAGTTGGTAGACAATTATACATGACTGGATATATTTTCGAAAGGATATTGCAATTGATTTTGACGAGAACTCATCGACACAGAAGCTTATGACAACGTATGGAAATATTGGTATCTGGTATGATTGTGATGCAATAAACTGCAGTATCTTAACATTGCATTTGTAATTGTCGCAAATGGGTGAAAGATTCCCGCAGTAACGTTTAACTCCATATTCACTCATTGTATTTGTAAAATAATTTATTGAGAAAGTTGTCATGCATTAAACTGCAGTATCTTAACATTGCATTTATAGAAATTATATAATCTATAACAATTTATAAACAATTATTGAGAAAGTCACAAGGAAGAAAATGTAAAACTTGAATAATCATGACCTTGACATTTATGTTGACCTTGAACTCTGGCCAATATCCTGGAACTTAATAGGGATGTCGTCAATGTGTAGCGCATTTAGGTATTTTACTGGTTTATGTCACCGGATATAAAATTATTCTCGGGTTATCTCGTGTCAACTTACGCACCCTATTAAACGTTGAGGTCTCTATGAAAATCTAGCATGATATTCATAAATCTAACAATTTCTTGAAATATCTAGCATATCATGCATACAAGACCGTGTGAAACTTCAAGTCCCAGAAAAGATGACGATCAACTAATAGAAAAGGAGACTATCCCTTCATAGATATAATGAGCAATTTGCAAAAAAAATACCTGTAATACTTTATATTTAAGAACATGGAGAAGAGAAAAATATCTAAAATCTACATGATAGAAATTCAGTTTAGAAATATTGATCAAATACATTTATTTTGTAATCATAAGGATAACTTTACTTATAAAAATCAATAACTTATAAAGTATTTGACCATAAATAGTTTGATTTATCACCCATACGTATTTATAGCACATTCTCTCTAAAGCTGTCGCAATATTATTCGTCCCTCATAAAACAATCCATAAAAGTCCATTCAAAAACATAAATCACTTCCCACTACTGCAACATGATGTGCAAAGAGAAAATTCATTTTCATAAATATATTATTTTCCTCGCAATGTTGACAAACTTCATTGACATCATAAATCCTTTAAGAGGCCATCTTGTAACATCTATAATGCAACCATCCAACTTCAGACATGTCTATTAACAGCAGGTGTTTCGTCAATGCATCACACTCACCTCTTTCTGAGTTTCGTAGAAGACATCGAGTGGTTCATACTTGGTCCCCCGGAAATCGGGAATCCGGACGTTACCTCCGATAGCAAACATATTTCCGTCAGGTTTATCCATGAAAATAAATACCACAGAAAAGTTTTTTCCTAACTACTCCGAATATGAAGTCTCTTCATCACATCCTCGGGAAATATAAAATTCAGGATCCTATTTTTTCCATCCTCACATTCTTCACCATCTGTCGGACAATATCTGTGACAATTTGACAGACTTTAACACTCATAAACAATGCAGAGGTAAAACAGTCTTATTCAATTTCCTTGTAGTAAGTAATCCACCACATTGGTCGTGGTATTCATATTTCATGAAGCATACGCAAGCAATTTCTGTTCACCGTGGGATGCTTATGGATTGTTCGAGTTCTTAGAACTGCCACCATAGTCAAGACGTATGCTACCTAACCTCAGTGACTTATTCTTTTCCCTGAAGATCACTGGAACAAGAAGTTTGAAAAATAAAAATCTCCTACGGCATTAACTTTTCAGACACTCCATCATTGAATCCACGTAATGTTTTCACACAGCATCAGATTTCACAGTCAAATTAACATCAACAAACGCAATGAATTCCATATTGAGAAGAACGGGCAATAAAATAATCTGATATGCATAGACCTTTTCTTAAAATAACTCGTAGTGTGTGATGACATTCGAAAGGTGAGCACATGTTGTCCTGGTTCGAGGAATCTGCCGACCAATCAGAAAGCGCCTCCTTCTTTTACTCAGTCTCCGTGCACAGACCCACCTGGAGGAGTCGCCGGGTTCCAATCACCGCCGTCCACCTTCCCGCCGTCATCCTAAAGTCACCACAACGCCAGACTTTGACCCGCGCGGTTGCGGCGTAAGTCTATTGGATCCCGTGAAGGGTGGCGAGAATGCCATTGTTAGCGTATTGATCCCGAGTGTTTGGTTCTCCTTCACCGACTGTCATCTGTTTTGTTCCGTCGCCACCGTCACCGACATTGTGTCCTGGGCATCGCACAAACTTAACTTTAACACAGACTCGGAACGGCCCACTCTTGTGGCGTCCCCGTGAAGGGACGACTCCTTCCCACAACTCCTTATCTTGGCTCCCTAGCGCAGCCCCTTACTGAGTAATAGCTGAACACTCTTCCGCCGACGGCATGGAATGCCGCTTAAAAGTCCCACTTTAAAACTAATTCCCGTTGAAATTCAATGCAGCGTTACACGTTAAAAGGCAGAGAAAGCTCCGACTCTGGGCATTGGGTTAAGTTAAGCCAGCATGAGTTACCTCAACTGGGCATTGGGTCCGATACAGCCTGTACAAGTTACCTCTGCGTTGCTAGAGACGCTGCAGTAATTAACCGTAATTGAAATTGATGGGTAATAATTTCTCCGAGTCCTGGCTGAGTGCAAACTGAGAAAGCTTGCCACTACAGCTCATAAAAAGAGATTATAAGCTGTCAAAGTGTTTGTAAATTTGCTGCCAACACTTGGAGTAGGCTAGAGCACGCTGCAGCACTTGTGGTAAAGTCTCACGCACACGAGCACAGATTGCAAAGCTGGCGAAAACACGCTTAACGCTGAAGCTTATCCGTGCTCTTCGGGGGGGGGGACCAACAAGATGGCCAATTGTCTCCACACTATTCACATGGAAATTAATTAGCAGGGCCCGGCCCCCTATGCTAGCAATAGCACACACCCCCAAGAAGTTCCTGTCTCCATCGACTCACTGAACAGCTGGCGAATCAATACTGTTCGACCGGAGTTGCCTGTCGGCTAAATCATAACCGCTGATGCAAAAAACTTGCCAATAAATATATGATGCCAATACCCTTACAATGATTCAATCCATGTCTCCATATTGATCCAGTGTGGGGACAAAAATCGAAGCCTCATTATGAATTGAATACCTGGTCATGCGGAAAGCCATAGATATTTTGGCCACTAACTTATTATTACTGGCACTAACTTATCATCAGAGCTCTTTGCCTTTTTGCTGTCAACAAAAATATTTTGCCATACAGCATTCACACGTTATTTATGACAAATTTCTTATTACGGTATGTTTCATTGATGTCCAATGTTCCTACTTGCAAGATGCCAATATATCGTTTTTAAAGAATAAAAAATGTCTGAATTAAATAAACTCAGATATATTAATTACCTTTAAAGCTAAGCCATATCTTAATTAGTTTTAATGTTTGCTCACATCTGAACCCTCTCCCTGCTGGATTAGATACAGGCACTGATCTTTAGGGCATCTCTGGTTGCCTTCAGCATAGAGAGGGTTAATCAGCTTCTCCCAATGACAAGAGACATCACAGAACAACAGTTGGATGTCACCAGCTAGATCAGAAGACCATGAGGGGCAAGGGGAGGGAAATAAACTGGAAACTATTCCAGGAAATCAATCCGTGGAATACAATCAGCATAACTGGGCTGCGTTCAAAGACACAAGAGCTGAGTAAGCCGCTTAGCAAAACTGGTTCCCTGTACCATCAGATACTTGCCCGCAGAGCAAGTCAGGGCAAGTAGCAAAGGCATCAAAGGTGCAAAATGTTAAAAAGTAGGTTGTCTGCAGTGCAATTTAACTTGCCC
>JAVCKZ010092869.1:0-11606 GCA_034780755.1 Lepetodrilus elevatus | reverse complement strand
TGATTCTGGTTCCTGAGGGTCCCAGTTAACATTTTCCGCCGGATGTGTTGTTCCAAGCCTTGGGCAACTCGAGAAATTTAAGATGGCCGCCATAATGGTTACCGATATATATAGACACTGTCATTAATCCATAACGATATTACTTAGGAAGATGAATATGGTGTCAAACCATATGTTTTTGAGTATGAAGAATCCAATGAAATAAAAATATAAAAAGTTAGCCCACTCCTTATCAATATAAATCCAATAACCATAAAGTAGGGCATGGGTACCCGGTAGGGTGAGATGGTAATGTGCATGTTAACATTGGAGCGCCTGGAACACGACAACTTTGACGGTATACACCCAAGGGAGTTGAGATGGAAAGTGAGTGCACACTGATTGTCACACCTTATAACCCAGTGTACTAATGTATGAACATGCATGCATATTAGGCCTATGTATAGCTTGACATCGTTATCAGCATAATACTAATACTACTAATAATAATAGTAATAATAACAACAATAATAATATAGACATTTACTGAAAATAAAATATTCAGTCAACAGTGATTGTCCACACGTGATGAGGTCAAATGTTTGTATGTTGCCTAGGAGAACATAATAATATTAAGGAAAGAATCCGTCACCTCGTTCTGTATATTATTATAGGCCAAGATGGCGGATTATAACTGCGACCAGTGCCCAGCTGGTGACAAGCACTAACCCATGTTTGACAGAATGGCAAGAACAACCTAGCTGTCAACTATGCGACTGTCACAGCGAAACACGAACATAAGGAACGCGAGGCATTGGACAAACAGACACACATATGGATAACAGCGGAGTCAGCTCAAGTGTATAGCAGTTTATCGATTGGTTCTGTAACCGATTTTCTCCACGATCCCTTGGACATAGATCAGACCATACAGAATCACAGGTAACCGATGGTTATTCGTATAATGATAGTTACATCATGGTAGATGCTTGCACACGAATACTGAATGAAGTCAGACCGGATGCATGTATGCCTATGTTTACATGTCGATATAATACACAACACATGGTATTATGTTTACTGGCCCATATCTACGACAAGCAGCAGGTATAGAGGCCTAAAACCGCCATAATCACCCAGTCCTGTACGACACGGGGTACGCTGAGGACATAGGTAGCCTGTATAGCCTACCATAGACTACATCATACCAGTGGTAATGTTGGAGTTAAGGTTTGGCCGTCTCGTACAGGTGGCAGTTCTGATTACCGGTGCACATTACCTGTTCACTCAGCCAAAGCATATGCTACCTGTCTTCTAAAGTAGACACAGACACCTGTTCTGTGTGCATATCATATCATCTCCAGTTAGTCCTTAATAGACTATAATGTGTGTATTATCCTATAGCTACAAATACCTTTTGCTACGACGACGATGATGATAATAATAACAATAATATCAATACTATCAATACTACTACTACTACTAATAATAATAACAATAACAACAACAATAATAATAATAATATTACTATTATTATTATTGCCATAACGCAAGTGCTTCCATGCTCGCAGCGCTATATATACTAGTATTAAAAAGTAACTGGGCAACATGTATACAGGTGCGTAGCTAGGGGTATTTTAATGTGGAAGCGCCAGTACTGTAATTCTAGAATATATATATATATATTTTTTTAAACAACGTTACCTAGGAAATTGATATGTATATGCGTCTGCGTATAGGCCTATCTGCTAATAGGCAGCTACGCGCCTGATGTAGGCCTACACAAGATTCATTATTCCATATATACACTGTATATAATATAGACACGAACACGTTAACGTGTGTCTCAACACATGTCTCAGTAGTCCAACTATTAGTATAGAAGGCCTACCTTTTATTGATTGGGAATTTCATTCAATGTAAATCTAAACTAATATTTGTATGAGTGCACAGTATTGTCACGCCAAAGAGAATATTTCGGCAAACAAACATACACAGAAACGATCGTCCAGCCTGTGTTATGATAACTATGTTCACATTAGACCCTGGCCTAGTTCGTGGACGACTCAGGTATGTGTGTGCATGTTGTATAAACTGAATATTTGCGACCTCGACCTACGCGTCTATAGATACCATGCCTTTGTTAAGCCTGTCACCGGCATGTACACGAACAAGTAATATTACAATATTAAAAATGCATTTTTCTGGTGTATTATTATTATTATTATTATTATTATTATTATTATTATTATTATTATTAATTACATTAAGAAAATAATAGACATATTTATCCCATTTTTTTTATATTTTAACTATTATATTCAATAGTCTATCAGCCCAAGCACACATGGATCAATGCAATTGCAAATACATGTAATGTATATCAATAATGTTACGTATGTACAATGCCATTTACATAATAATACCTTAAAATACCATATATACATGCTATACTGTACGTATACAATATCATTCACATTATATATTCATTCATTTATTCATTCGTACACGTATACTATAGATATACATGATGTAATCCACATGGTGCAATACGATATCATCTCCATGCTGTAACATACGAAGTAATCCCCATGCATACATGCTATTGTAATATGTATTCATATAAAATTATCATGATGTATAAGTATGATGTCATCACCGTGCTATAGTACTACGTATATATATGATATCATCTCCATGCTGTAACATACGAAGTAATCCCCATGCTATATTGTAATGTATGTTAACTGTCACCAGCAACTATGGAGCAGCTTGTTGGACGCTACGACTTCATGACTGCTACAGTGGAGCAGCGAAAAGACTTCAGCTCCGAACTGCGCCAAAATAACGACATGTACACGGCTACTACCAACGAGGAGGACATCCTGGGAGCGCTGAAGATACTGAGGAAGTCTGTGTGCCGTCCTGACTTTCCTGGAGAGAGCTCCGACCAGAGCTACTTTGCCAAGGATGTCCTCAAGGAGCTGATGGGGAGATCGGAGTACGTGTGCACCAAATACGTACATTTGTAATATTATCTCCATGCTGGATTAGACACAGTCACTGATCTTTAGGGCATCTCCGGTTGCCTCCAGCTGGGAGATATGGTTAAGCATATATTTTGGACATGAACTTTGGAACATTTATAAAAACAAATATACAACAATTAACATTATCGTGGATATCAGGGATGTAGCCACGGCCCAGGGGTAAAATGCAGTGGAGAAAAAAATGTCACAGTCCTGAATTTGCTTTCTAAAGACAAACCTATCTGCGTGCACAAGCCTTCTGGCCTAATATTAATAATAGGCAGCTATGCCCCTGGATACATTTGTACATAAATGAACAATGCATTTCACCATTCACGGACAAACATACAGTGCATAATAAATGCTTAATATTTTATAATATTGGTTTATCCACTATATTTAGTTTCAGAATGGACTTCAAATATGATGGATAATACATACACTCTGAAATATTACGGCTAGTGGCGTCAAACAATATTAATTCATTAATACATCCATCCGGCCATCCGTCCATCCATCCATTCATTCATTCATTCATTCATCCATTCCATCTAATGTCCAACACATTGGTATTGGTTATTGAATATACATATATGCCTTCCTTTTGTCTTACTATATTATATTTTGCAGGGATATGAATGATTCTGGCAAGATTACAACTCTCGACAGAATCCACGAATTCTGTTTCGACCTTTTGAAAGACCTCATCTGCCAGGGCCCGGGAACAGGTCACGTGGTTCTGATCGTGAGCCTATTCTCGGATACTGGATTTGGATTCAAAAAGTTCTACGAGGTGAGTCCGACAGACACTTCTGAACATTGCTCATACTTTCAAAGAGATTTCTGAATGTTGAATTAAGTACAGCCTATGATTCCAGGGAGTAACACCTCAACTCTGGAAAGCGGGAGGGCTTCCAGGGACCGGAAGTGACAGAAGGAGTAGGCCTGTACAATGTATACGGCTCTCGTAGTGTATATGACGATCCTTATGTATAAGAGACACCAGGAAAGCATTTCATGAAGTTATGTTCTACACGATGAGCAGATAGTTCTCGTATAACGAACAGCGAGATAGGTGGATACGAGAGCTTCAGGTCATGTAGCTTGAGATTTCTCTAGCCTTCCCTACTGACCATACGTTACTTGCTATATAGGCATGGTCAGCATAGGTTACTTGCTATATAGGCATGATCAGCATAGGTTACTTGCTATATAGGCATGATCAGCATAGGTTACTTGCTATATAGGCATGATCAGTAGGCAGGCCTAGAGGAATATCGTTACTAGTATTACATTGCAATCAACTTACCTATTCTGTGTATGCTTACTTTTCTGACTCCACAGAATCTGAGAGGTGACAAGCTGAAGGCATACCTACACTTCTTAAAGAGAGAGTACCAAACACACGAGACGGGCGAAGACAAGCGTAGATTCAAAATAGCGATAGAACAGGCTTTCAGATACATTTTGGATGCGAAAACATTCACGTACGTTTTTGAATTATATAGGCTACTTTTTCGGTTTTGAGTTGGGCTTGAATTACGTCGGGCAATACAAATGTGGATAACTATCTTTCCAGTCTAATAAGAGGTATATTTTACCTTCGATAGGGACGAGGCGTGCCAGGAAGCCAAGGCGGATTTTATTGAGCTGTATCTCTATATGGAGTTATCCTTCCTGACCAGACCAGAATCGGACCAATATATCTACCATCGTGTGGCCATGAGTCTGTACTACAAATACGACAGGAATGTGTTCCAGGTAATGCACACACACACACACACACACACACACACACACACACACACACCTCTATCTTCTAGGCTACTGACCACCAACCAATTATGAACATATATGTGATATCAAACCTTGATATCTTGGTATTCCTTGGTATGTAATTTACGCTAATCTAGATCTATCCTTAATGGTCTAGCCTAAAGCTCTGTGTACACTGGACACATTTTCCCAACATTTTTCCAACATTTTTCCAACATTATTTCAACATTTTTCCAACATCTGATTTTAGACACTGTGTACACTACAGCAACATTTCCCCAACATTTTCGCAACATGTTGGCAAACTTAATTTGCCCTGTGTACACTAGCAACATTTCCCCAACAATTTTCCAACATGGTCTCGTAACAACAAATGTTGGAAAAATGTGTCCAGTGTACACAGGGCTTAAAAAACAACACAAGCCTTAGACAGCAGATAGTAAACTATCACAGGTTTGAATGATTGCATCTCCTTTTATTGTTACAGGGTGCAGACGTTTCGACACTGAAGCGATCTTTGAAGCATCTGGAAAACCTTATCTGCCATACAAACCTAACCACGGCCAAGTCTGACAAGATCCTTAAGACAATCAGAAGTGTCCTGGGATATTTACTAAGTGCTGTTGAGTACGTAACTAGTTTTATAGCTTGTAGGCTTACTATTGCATCTAAAAAGCAATGAATAAATCCAATAATACTCAACAACAGATCAATTCTACGACACACAACGTATGCATTTATTACTTCTTAATTTTCAACTATTTTTTAGATCAAAGCGTTTGACAAGTACTAGCAATGACAATAACGCAAACACGTTTGTTCTGGAAACACCTGTACAAACTATGATACATAATATAATAGTGTCCCACAGTGTTGAAGAAGTTAAAATCATGGTAATACAGAAAGGTTTCTCTACTTTCAAGATGCAATGGTACAAGGGTAAGGGAAACACGTTTGTTCTTGAAACGCCTGCAAAATACAAGTATTATTCATGCATTTACTATACTACACTATATTTGTACAAAATCATTTTGAATTACTTTTGTACCTATTGCTGTATTAAGAAAAGGTATTATGCTGTATGATATATGCCACTGAGTGGTTTAAGCGAATAAACTTGACTTGACTTGACTTGACAGAATCGTGCCCCTCCACGATTTTCAATAAGTTCAAGCCATGTCAAATGTTTTATGCTTTCAAGATACAGTGCCACCAATAGTGTGGGCTTCAATCCAGTATGGCTACTTTCACTTCCAGTGTTGTCAGATTTACAAAGATGCATCAGGAGATTATGGACTTTGTCATCACCGTGTGTGACAAGAAAGCCGGAAGTCCTGTTCATACCTTTGTTGAGGCTGTGGGCTACTTTTATTATCACGTGAAAGACGATAAAAACAACCCTGTGCTAAAGGTAACCTTCCTAGCATCTTTGTCATTAATTCTAAACCACAGACAACGTGTAACTGATCATGAATTTATGTATGGTTATTAACTAACTATTTGATGTATTACATTCTTTCAACTGTTAATAGTACATGGTTATTATTTCACCTTTACCCGTAGGATATCGTGGTTTCATATAAGCGAAAGAAGTTTCAAAGCCGATCAAAACCCCAATTCCATACAGTAATATACTGTATAGACGGGCATTTCAGTTAACAAAGACATCGAACATACTAAATACAGGCAATGACATACATACAGATCCTGTACTGTATATATATTTATGATACGTTGACGTGGCATATTTAGCATTGCACAGGCTATAATTACGATAACGTAATGTCAAAGCCCTGATGGTGATTTGTCCTACATCGTCAACAGGGCAACTCGGTTTTGTTCTCGGAGATGACAACACAACTGATCCATTTCCTTACTAACCTGGAGGACCACACCGTCATGAGAGTCCGCTTCATGGACGCCGCCGTCAAGGAAGTTCTCGTCGAATGCATCGACACGTGAGCTATTAATTACCTCGTTATAACGATTCATTGTTCATGAACGACGTAGAATGAGACTAAAGGTTGTCGGTTGCCCTCTTAGACTAAACTTTCCAATCTTGGTTCCGTACCATGGGCCGTGCTTCAGAATTTAAGCTATCGCGACATCGGTAATAAGTCTTCGTGGTTCAAACAGCATTTGATGATCCCTGAAGAGGTAACCTTTTCTCCACGAAGACGTAGTTATAACGATGTCGTTATGTAGCCTATATATTCGATAAAGTTTAATAAGAAAGTTACGACTCTCGCATCGTTACGACTTTTCTTTGGAACGGGACCCAAGGTATCGTTTCTCGAAACTCTCAAATTTGCTACGAGACCATTTATAAGCACCCTCATAGCTATCTCTAATACACGGGAAACGTGTACTTACGAGAGATCGCTACAGCGGTGAGAGCTTCGAGAAACGATACCTTGGTTTGTAATCATGTACATAAACAATATACGATATATTTACTGACACTTTCCAGATCACCAGAGCATCGGCGACTGATCATAGGCCTCCTCATTGCATGCATCAGAATCAATCAACCGCACGTGACGGACGCAGCTTTAGGGGCTATCCGAGGGTGCGGCAAAACTATTCGATGGAAGGTACAGTGTTTGTAATACTAACAAGCAGGACATCCCGTTCACCACGTGGAGTTAAATGTCTTTTTTATTCTTAGCTTCGAGAAAATCGTAGAGGATGCATGATGATATCGTGAATTGTCTGTTCATCTCTGATAACAGCTCATGGTAACGCCATGTTAATGCCAGACATAGTCAATGCTTAATGTAACACGACTATATTAATACTATTTTCCTTTGTGGTTAGTGATGATAGTTCAAACCCCATGTCCGCTATAGTTGCATCCGTATTATGTTGAATGTTACATGCTGGCAAGTTTTGGAATAGTCACCCATTGTCAAAGACATTTCCTTGTAAATTTGTTTCACTTTTCATGATTTCGAATTTTAGTTGTCAATTTTTCAAAAAGGTAAAATGTTCATTAGACAAAATCGATTTCCTTTTCTCTTTACGAAACATCGTTGACAATGACAATATTGTTGTGTTTATGCGTTATTAAATCGGCATATCGCTGTTTAAGGAACATCTAGATGATGCTGTTGAGATTCTGAACGTCGTCAGCAAAGTCAAGGTATACGGAGACGATAAAAGGAAGAAAGAGAATCATGCTGAGAGTTACAGAGACGTGTGCGCCCATCTAGCAGAGCAAATAAAGTAGGTTGCCTCCCTCTTAGCTCTCGTATCTACTAAGAAACTATAACGTTCTGGTATTTATAATTTCAGTTGATGTCAATACAATACTAGTACATAGAACTCATGTTCAGAATGTAAGGACTGTCGCATGCAGATTGGTCCGAGTGTATTCTTATTACTTTATGTGACAAGTACAAGTATTTGGATAGTATTTACCCCTTTCCCGACCAAAAAACTCCGCCATTTATGTTAGTAACATTATAGGCATCACATCTCACAAGGCATCACTTTTCTCACAATTCTTTCTCCATATCCACATTTCCCATCTATATCTGTCTCTGTTTTAATTCATGTATCTGACATTTTATGTGCGTGTTCATCCTAGGCGTGACCGCCTTGTTCCCAAGATAGTGGAACATCTGGTGGACTTTTGCTTCAAGGTGCTGGAGAAGAGAGATCCATACATGTTTGCAGCTGCCAATGAAGTAGCCGACACCATAGAGCTAGTCGGAAAGGTTGGTGTGACTATCTACACAGTTATAACACACCATTATGTAGAATGGCAATATGCAATTACCATCTTTGGTCTTGTCAGAACCAGCCGGTTGCTCACAGGGTTACTGCAACATCCAGCGCTACGAATGTTGCGGCTGATATAAGTGAAAGATTCTTAAAAGTGGCTAAACCCCAATTCAAAATACATATTACACCGTCGCATTCTCCACATGATCTGATGGACGATCAGGCACACACTGTGGCTTGCTTGTTCTATTCCAAGCAACATTTGTGCATTTACCACCATATGGCCAATATAGATGACAATAGGAAACAGTTAGCGTTCTCATTGAAGAGATAATTAAATATGGTATACTCTATCTCTCAATTTTATGTATTAAACACAAATGTATAATTGGTAATGGGAACAATCGATATCATATTCATGTTGAATCATTATGCGCGATCGGTTGTATGGCTCAAACCTATCGATGGCGTATTTACGCAATATACACAGATGCAATTCTGGAGACGTATTATTTATTTCCACAGAAAAACAAGGACTTGATAATGTCCATATATCCCAGACTTCTGCCCATTTTAGAAGACCCACAGTTTCCATGGAGACAGGTTCACTTCAGCTATGCAGACCGTACAGTGACGATGCTGGCACGAAAAGCAACGCAAGCGTTGTGCGTATATAGTAATAATAATAATAATAATAATAATAATAATAATAATAGTAGTAGTAATAATACTAGTAACGTCTTCACAGACATTAGATATATATTACATGTAGTAGGCCGACACCATATTCTATGTATTAAGCTCTGTGTACACTGGACACATTTTTCCAACATTTTTCCAACATTTCCCTAACATTTTTCCAACACCTGATTTTAGACACTGTGTACACTACAGCAACATTTCGCCAACATTATTCCAACATGTTGTAAAACTAATTTGCCCTGTGTACACTAGCAACATTTCCCCAACATTTTTCCAACATGGTGTTGTAACAACAACTATTGGAAAAATGTTGGGAAAATGTGTCCAGTGTACACAGACCTTTACACGCATTACATGTACATCCTATTCTCTGTGACGAACCAGGGATTCAAAAATCATGAAGCCGGAGGACTACACAACCATTGGCCGCTTCATTGCACAGGTGTTGAAGGGAGACTTCATTGATCCAGACACTAACGAGCCCACTGCTGTTTACTACCAGATACTGGGCACTGCAGGGATAACGTATCTAACTCTTGTAAGTAGTCCCTGACATAACAATTAAACAGTGCACCGTCGTACCTTGTGCTTGCCAATTTGTTTCGAATTTTAAAATGATTTTTTTAAATACGTTTAGAAGACAATGTTTCATAAAAAGATAAAAGAATAAAATATGCCCTGGGTATTATACAAGAATTACCACGAATCCCTTTTAATTTCGGCTCTTATTGCTTACATTATTTATTAATAATGAGAAAAGCCAAGTGGACAATACTTCGATGTGTGAAATGAGTTTGAAATAATATACGTATGTGTATATGTATTAATAACAAACAGTAAGTAATACTAACACATATATGAGTATTTTAGAACACCTGTCATTTGAACCTTTTATTCCAATAGTTGGATGACCATGAGAAGATGCAAAGGTCTATTCTGCTAATCAGGGAGATCGTCAACCTGTTGTCCCACGATTATGATGAGGTGGTCTCAATAGTAACCTCTCAGATACAGATTCTTGTAAGGCACGGAGCACGCGTCATGGCGCCATTCTTCCAGAAACTCCTCGACTTCTACATCGACAAGGAATACACAGACCTGCTGTGTATGTACATGCATATTATTTGTATTTTTTATTTTTTTATTCGGGGTTCAATATTCTTTCATTTATATCACAGCTTGTCAGTTTATGACAGGAGGAAACTCGTAAGATCTGTAGCGCTGAATGTTGCAGTAAACCTGCGACCACCGACTGATATTGACAGCCCAAGGATGATACCTGATGCTAATTGTCATATTAAGACAGCGCATGTTGTTCAAAATACACTTCTTATGAGAACTATGTGTTAGAAACACAAGAAAGAAGGGCCTGTAGAATAAAATAAAATAGTATCTTGTCAATAACACTGCCATGTCACAAAATAGAGCCGCCTATCAGTGAGTCTTCTTGTAGAATTTGAAGGACAGGCTCAAATTGCGTTTTCGTTAATTTGAAAGACGATATTGTATACTGAAGTTCATTTTCAGATTCCCTTAGCAAGATATACCCGTACAACCCCAAACCGCTGGAACCCCACTTCCAGACCATCTTCGAGCTGATTGACGGTGGCCAGAAATCCAGTGTCTTGCCATGGATCACGGATATTGCTAAGAGACAACCACACGTGAGTGGACTAAACCCACCACTTACAATAATGTAGATATCTTCTATTTACTAATAACCTCTACATGGCTTGGTATCCGATGTATTTATCTAATGACCATCTTGTCTAGTACACGTATTCAAACTCCTGTGTAGTAAACGAATTCAGCGTAGCTCGGAGTTCCTGCCCTTCCCTGGGGGAGATGTCTAGTGTCAGACATATATACTTTCCAAACCGTTTCTTTTACAGTTGTTCACTGGTGACAATATCTCAAGCCTGGTGCAAGAACTGCAGGAAAGCGACGACATGTATCAATCACTTTACCTACAGGCCTTGGTGTCGTTGTCCAGGACGATGCCAGGGAGCGTAGAACCACATCTGCAGACCCTGATGGATCTCCAGCTCAACACCCAGTACGGCACTATGAGCATGCTGGCGCAAATCTTGAAGAACGTGGCAGTGACGAACGAGGTTGGTACATATTTAAAAATAAATGTAATAATAATTATTTTTCTGCTGTAAACTGCCGATGCTGATCTAACAACATAGGCAATTGTATTACCATTTACCAGGGTATCGCTTCTCTAAGTGCTCATATCCAGCATGGAACCATAGCGTTCTAGTAAGTGCACGATCTCCATGTATTAGAGATTGCTGCGAGAGTCCTTAAGGTTTATAGTTTGGCATGAAATGCATTGACCCCACTATTTCGTAGATTATCTCGGTAAATACTTCATGGAATGAAAAACAA
>JAVCKZ010092858.1:0-11606 GCA_034780755.1 Lepetodrilus elevatus | reverse complement strand
TATTTCTCTCTCTCTCTCTCTCTCTCTCTCTCTCTCTCTCTCTCTCTCTCTCTCTCTCTCTTATCCTTCAGTCAATATTTAAGAACATAAGATATGTTTCCCTGTTCCACTAGCATATATATTACACTCCAAGACTACGTTTTAAATAAAACATTAATACCAGCGTGTCTCGAAAATCATTTCCAAAGTATGGTTAATTCCTGCAGAAATCTTGAATACCTGCCAACCCTACCGTATGGAACGTCTATTGGTGTTTGTGGATATGCCCTATTTTGTTTTGTTGTGTTTGTATGTGTGAGTCCTTCTTGAGGGTGCTATGCAGTTTACTGAAACAGTGCTTAATACATGCATACTGTCCAAGCGAACACCTTCGTATGCACTCGTATCATGACATCGTAGTAATGCCATTTTAAACCAGATTATGCACTCGGCTAACCTACGGTACTGGATCACAGTGGAAGTAATCTTGAGGTCAGCAGTTTGCACATCATGGTGCCGTTTTCACTGATGCCGTTTATATGTGGTGCCGTTTTGATGTGGTGCCGTTTTGACCTACACCTTCATGTACCAGATTATATCCAATTCATTTACTAGTGAAACTAACGTTACAAATCATCTGCTACTAAAGACGGTAGCTTCGCTTGGAAAAACATACTGTACATTTTATGTTAGACAAATATTTGTTTCTCAGAGCTATAGCAATGATTTCCCTACGAAAGCAACAGAGGAAGCAACACATACTTTTAGAAGTTTAGATTCTTTTCACGCACACATTGCCTGTTAGGCAAATGTTTACCTTTCATATACGAGGAAGATATTGAGGTATACATGTATGTTCCTTTGGACTTCTAGACATACAGCAATAAGTTGACACAACGCAGTGACTATGATGTCTAACATCTAAACGTATATACACCAACCCAAGTCTATTATATTACACATAAACACACACACACTTGAACAAACACAAACCAAATGCAATGCCCTGTCGCTGGTAGATCGTCTATCAATTATTTGCAAACTTGTCTACGAAATGAATGTTAAAAAGGGACGGTAATTCCATACGTTCCTTGTCTCCGTTGTATAGTCTGTTATCAGTGGCACGAGCCCGCGAGGTACAGCCGGAGATGATTGTGTGCAGCCGCAGATGATTATGTCTGAACGCAGAATGTTTCATAGACAGTGAAGTGTCCCCTGCGACAACTTGTCAAATTGTTTCCCTGCTAGGCCTGCAAACATACACGGACCTATCCAAGCTATATGCCATTATAGCTGTGTCTAGGAAGGTCTAGGAAGGTCCCTTTGCTTTCAGATATGCGTCAAACGGAGAACTCTTTGCATGGAACCAAGGGACTGCCAGCAATTGAGAGCTAAATACGTTTTCTGTTTGTCCGGAATGAAGGGGCGAAAACAACGGCTATCCCCCCGAGTGGAAAGGAAGCGAGCGGCTCATGATTTATTAACAATGCAATTGTCATCTTTGGCAATGGGTTGATATGTAAAAAACAGTACTGCCAACAAAATGGATTTTGCATACATATAGGTTCGGTCGCGCTCTTTTGGAAGGGTACAGTTTAACTGACACGAGAAGGTCAAGAAGTGGACGAGATTAGCATTATTATTCATGAGTCGTGTGGGTGCACTCAAACTATATTCTGTGATATTGCATAGAGTTAAATAGAACAACACACACACACCCCAAAAAACAATTATATTGTTTCTGCGCTGGAAAATACAATAGTATGTAAAACAATTCTAAAAATTACCATAGTGTTAAAAAAGCAAATTGCGTTTAGTAGAATTCGATGGAAATGTGAAAATAAAACATTTAACAGCATTTAAATCGTATTTGTCATGCGTCCCATTTGACATACACGCAATACCATGTCGCCATGTGATGAACGTGGCAACAGTGGCAATACATCCACAGTTCCCGGCTATTGAAATATGGCAATTCTGTGAAATTGACGAGAATCCTGGAAGTTATTTTAATACTGGCTATTCAACAGTATAATAGAACTTATTCGGCATGTTGGAGAACGAGATGATTGTACATGTGATTATTAAATAATAATAATAATAATAATAATAAAATAATAATAATAATAATAATAATAATAATAATAATATAATATAATATAATATACTACTACTACTACTACTAATACTAATAATACTACTACTACTAATAAAATAATAATAATAATAATAATAATAATAATAATAATAATAATAATAATAAATAATAATAACAACAATAATAATAATTGTAATTACAATAATAATATTAATAATAATAATAATAAAAATAATAATAATAATAATCCATTTATTAACTGCATGTCTCCATGTAAGCGCTATACACTACATTATTATTTACCTCTGACAATGGATCACCGAGCACTAATTTTACCTTTTCAACTCCCTTGTCCAACTCAAGCCGTTTCATGCGCTAGAAGGTTAACATTGACAATTCCATCTCGTACTACCGGGTACCCATTTTACAGCTCGATGGACTGGAACAGTGTTTATCTTAGCACTTTACCCAAGCGTGCTACCATATGGCTTCAGATAGGCTCGATCCCGGAACCTCCAGGGTATGAAGCAAACCGCTGCTCTCCAGTTAAATCAGTCTCATTAAAATTAAAATAAGATCCGAAATTAACGTTCAAACATATATATATATATATGACTTTTTTTTTGTTTTTTTGTTTTTTTTTAATTGATTTGATGTTTAACATCGCGGCGGGAATATCTCACCCATAGGCAACGACAACACATATATATGACACTCGCTATGTAACGCTGGCTGATATCTGATTTTAATGAGATTGCAGTTAAACCAGACAGACAAACAGACAAACGTGTTATTACGTCTTACCTGGGTATAACATTACTACTGATTTCATTAGTACCTTTCCAGTTACGAAGTAGTATGATTAAAATATGAGTACTAGTACTACCAGACGATCAATGTATACTGATACTTGGTATTTACCACGTCAATAACGAGTCTTAGCGTGAACTGATGACGTTCGTAATGATGTCTTTGCCACAAATGGTAATTTATGTGGTAGCAATAAAGTAATGAGTACAGTAATATTTATTATATCCAGACCGTTGTCTGTGGTACTTCTGTAATATCGCAATGTTTAATTAATTTAAAGTGTAGACATTTCCGTAATAAATGCGTTAGGGTAAGAACTACTGCGTGTTACCGCTGGTACAGATCAGCCAATTGTAATAATTGCTTTCTATGCTCATACATCCATTGAATACTGTATCACATTTTGGTATTCTCGAAACTTCGTAACTTAAAAACTTCTTAGCCCAGGGTATCGTTTCAAAGAGCTCTCTTAGCCGCCAAGAGACCATAGCACTCTCTTAGCAATGTATTAGCTACTGGCAAAAAGAGTGCTATGGTCGGTCTGTTAGCAGCAAGAGAGCTTTGTGAAACGATACCCAGGTCTCCAACATGGACATATCCTACCACTGGTTCTGAGGTTACGAACAGATTTTGAGTATGATTTTATACTCAACTCAAAATTGTGTTCATGAATCCCCATGCAAAATCATGGTAAGCATGACATCACATTGGAGAAAGGTTTTGTAACATTGGAGCCAGAGCCCCGTGCGATTTGGCTCTCTTTCCAAAATAGAAGGATCTTCTGGAAGAGCTGTCTTCCGTAAAGTGCCCGAACAGGCAGAAGACAGAAGACATGGCGATGGAGTTCGATTATTGCGAGACATGACCAGTTATTCTAGCCAAGGACCTCTGAGTGTTTGCCTTATCAAAGTATAGACACGTTCGTTGTCTATCAGCTGAATTTAATTGAACACGACAGCTGTTTCACATGACAACGCCTGTCTTCCAACGCGGAAGGTCTTCCAAGAAGAGAAGACAGCAAAACGAACAAGCGAAAGATACCTCTTCCCCTTCTAGAAGTGCAAATCGCACGAGGCTCTGGTCTGGGTTTCACGAAATATGCATGCAGTAGTCCAGGCGTAACCCCGAGGTAACTAAATGTTGATTTTTAGGATACTATTAATATGTCATGCTCTTCTAACCGGGGATCATTGAGTAAGATTTATTTAGGTTACCATGACAATTATTCCGTAACCTTGACTTTGGATTAGGGCGTACGCTTTGCTGTTGCAGGAAATGACGTACGTCTCTAATTACGCCAAGGCTACCCGGGTACGACCCGGCCCAGAAATTACGAAACATTTTGAGTAGGAATTCATGCTCAAACTCAAATGTTATGATGGTTTGTGAACAAAACCGTGAGTTGAGCATGAGTTCTTACCAAAACTGCGTTGTAATCTCAGGAACCGTTCACACTAATAATGATAACGACGTTTCGTTTGTGTTCCACGAACTTTGGAACGTTTATTTTCTCATGACCGTCATTCGCGTAGTTCATACTCAAAAATGTTTCGTAATCTTGGGGCCCGGTCAATAACGAGAACACGATTTCGGTATCTGTTTCACGAAATTCGGAACATTTCTTTTTCTCATGATCGTTATCGTTCGCGGTTTGACCACGCCTTTAGGTAATGCATTTATGAACACATGTCGTAATATTTATTTGTCGTCGTCAGATGAGAGGCAAATCCCCTGTGGGTCATAATCCATACACGCGTCCCATCAAACACAAGTCTCGTCTAAATCTCCTGTTGTGTTTTCGTCGGCGACTACAAATGCGAAAAGCAATCACACAAACAGTTGCATTGCCCTGCCGCAGTGATTGTAACAGGTCTTGGCCCACAGGGCAGTTTGATACAGTGTCAACTGAGATTAAACATCTCCCCACATTCTCTGTATGCTCAGCGCGTACACGACTTGAAATGAAACCCTCACGTGATTCCGATAAATAAACTTTAATCCGCTATGCTTCGCGATGGAGTGTTTAAATCTCCGAAGCGAAACTAAACAAAGTTTGAGAGGGGCCTCGACAAGAAAAACAAGCAGAAGCTTTTGACGATAATGAAGTTGTTGAACTTTTACCCGAGGTGTCCGGAGTAGGGGGACAGAGGCTAGGTGACAGTTCTAGCAGGTAGCTGGGGGTGTTAGGTGTCGAGGAACTGACTTAATTGATTCGGTAGATGGGTTCGTGTACATTTTGTGTGTTGGTCACATTCTCGATGACACTCTTCGCATCTTCCCACACTTCGCATCTTCCCACACACGCGAATAGAACCATTGGCGGATTTGGACCAGGAAACTGTCAGTGACTATACCCGGTGCTTCCTGATTCGTAATTACCATTGGAAAAGTGATTTCCAACATCATAGCCCACTGCCATCAAGGGGGATCTCGACATGACGTCATAATTTCAACATTTACTCGTCAGGTGGGTTGATGAATAATTTGTCATTCATGAATTTTATTTCCATCATTCCATGTAATGCTTGCTATCCACATTCCTATTCATGTATTCATGAAAGTTCATGATCGCATTTTCACCCTGGAGTACCATCGATTGATGTTAATCCATCTGGATAATGTTTCTCCCTTGTCCACATTATTCTGTTTCACGATTTCACATTTATGCGATCTTATCCGATATGCTGAATTTATTAAATAGGTATTGTTGAGCATAAATAGATAATAACTATCGGAAATATGTTATTTATTCTAATCAAGAAATGTATACATGTCAGAACATATGCATGTCAGCGGCATGCGCATGCGCAGAAGATAACGGAGACGAGTTTCCGCCTATACTAATTCTTATTAATTTTCATCTGTGTACGTCGATGTAAATCGGATTGCACACACATATTAAAAGCGCGTAAATATTTCCATTAATCGATATGTGAACGATATACTCGTTATTAATTCATATAAATATATCACCTTTTCATATTTGCTTGCATAAATACCGGTGGAACCGACATTCCGGAAATACAATATACGCAATTTACGGCAATGCTGTCTCTTACATGGTATTATTAGCTTTCAGGTATAATTATATTCCAGCCAACACAACTTTACAAGGGAATGTCAACTCTTGTTTGCTTGTATCAATCTATGCTGTTTGGATTATATTTGCAAAACTATAAAATCGATACCCTGTCAATATTCGCCTATCTCTCGACAACTCTTGTTAATCGGTGCGCGCTGCTTTAAGTCCAAGAAAGGAACAGGTTTGTCAATGTCGGGAGTTTGTGTATAAGTTGAAGTATTTATTCACGATTCTTATGAAATTGATTTGCCTCTTACCTCGTACGGTAAATATCTTAATCGATTTACACGCGGTGAATACTATTCCGTATCTACCAGCCTCTCTTGGCGTGAGGCTCGAAGGAGCTGTTGTCGAGATAAAATTCTATGAAAAATATTGCTTGCAGGGTGGCGTGAATTAGATTTTCTTTCTTTACTTTAAAAATTGAGTGATATTCCATAACTTCAATTTTGCCAACCAAACACTCACGGGTAGAGGGTGTCATGTCGAAGGTTCTGAGTGAAGTGATCTTTGCTGGGAATCTCTTGAAGCAGTATTATACAGACTCGACCGAATGCACGTACATGCTTATATGCATGAGTAAGACGTGTGCCTGTGTGTGTGTGTGTGTGTGTGTGTGTGTGTGTGTGTGTATGTGTGTGTGTATGTGTATGTGCATGTGTCTGTGTGTTTCTGTGGTGTGATATTGTGTGTGTGTATCTGTATGTTGTGTATGTTATGTGTATGTGTTTTATATGTGATTGTATGTGTGTATATTTTCATTGTGTATGTTTGTGTACTCTGATTGTGTGTATGTGGGTCTCTCTCTCTCTATGTGTGTGTGTGTGTGTGTGTGTGTGTGTGTGTGTGTGTCGTATGTATGTATGTGTGTATGTGTGTGTATATGTGCCTGTGTGTGTATGTGTGTGTTGCGTGTGTATACATGGGTGTATGTGTGTTCTGTGTGTATGTGTTTTTTGTTGTTGTGATTGTGTGTGTTGTGTGTGTGTGTGTTTGTGTGTGTATGTGTGTGTGTGTGTGCGCGTGCATTGTGTATGCTTGTGTATGTGTGTGTGTGTGTGTGTGTGGGGGGGGGGGGGATATACGCTGATTGCATGGCTGATCATACGCTACACATGTACCGAACCTGTATGCTAGAGGATGACTACAAGAATACGACCCTTTATTATTCTTAATTAATCCAAGACGTCTGCCAAGACATTAATCGGATTACAGATGCACTTCCAGGAATCTAAATACGGTGGACATATGAATGGGTGTATTAAGATTACCTACCTGCGCACTATGTTCAGGGTCAGTCTATTTTTGCTTAAGTAAGACTATACTAATATTCCAAAAATATGACAACATCTACCTCGCATGTCTGCATTGATTTCTGCCCTGGGTATAAGTATAAAGAATTATTCAAATCGATGGCTGTGAGAAGTTTTGATGATGGTGGACGTCTGTGCGTGTACCAACTTGGGGGTGGGAGAGTGCGTAAAAGTACGGAATAATTAGTTAATACATGGAGATAAAATATATTGATATGTTTGATAAGTAAAGCATTGGTATATGCATGACTAAACCATGTTCTGGAAGGCTAACATAAATACATATATACATTTTATTTTATTTTATTAAATTAAAAAAAATATATATTAAAAAATAAAATAAAATAATAATAAATTAAATGAAATAAAACAAATGTTTTTGAATGACTATGTATGACTAGACTAAATCATGTTCTAGAAGGCTTAAAATAAAAAGAAACAAAAGAAAAGACAATTTTAAAACAAAGACGTTCTTAGCGGCCATGTGGCATGTCCATCTGAAGACGTCTTGAGAAGGCTTCTCAGATGCGTTCTACAGAATACCGTTCTACTACTATAGCTCTGACAAACGTCCCCTTTAAAGTAAATTTAAGCATCACCAACAACATACGGTGCCACCATACCCTTACGCTAATAGGTTTAACCAGTATTGATTATTACAATCTTGACATACTGTTTATTGTCATTGTAAACACATAAAAACTCAACATTATTCCTTTCTAGATTTGACGCTTTCGGGCCAGACATGTAGAAACAATACCCAACACGCTAACCAAATACCACAACGGTGACTAAATAATTCAAATTATTCCTGAAGCATTAAATTAATACTTCAAGTAGCTTATATGTTCCGTGGATTTTTTAACCGACGGAACAATTGTGGATCAAAATTCACTGCCCTGGGTTATACAAGCCACGGAGGAAGTACATACGAATCAAGCTTGTATGAACATAAATAGCCTGATTACCCAATAGCGATTATCAGGCCATAAAACATAAATACAATATTCATAAATCAATACATTTCCTGTTATTGATAATAATATCATGCCGAATTCCGCCTCAGTCAGCATGAAAAATAAATAAAAAATAAAAATAAATATCCCCGTTAATTTACATTTCCATAACATTCTAATGTTTCGACATTTATCTGACACTAAGTCCTCCGCAATCAGGAGAATTCAAAATGAAGATAATTCGCAACAGACGTTCAATAATCCTCATTTCAAATCCTTTGGAGAGAAAAAAAAATCGCATAGGTTCAATCAACACGTCCCGATATATCGACCATACATCATAAGATGGGGGGTTGAAGGCTATATATCGATTTGGTATTCTATAACTAGGTTGTGTGGATCCGCAATTGTCCATGTGCGAATGGGGGAATCCTCGACACGGATTAAGCCCTCGTTGTACTGGGTACTAGCTGACAATACCCTCGCTGACACTAAGTTCCTCCTCTTCTCCTCATATCCCTCTTCTCCCTCTCTTCCTCTGCGCGTCTTCGTTGTGGAAGCTGTCTCCTCTTCTTGATTAGCTACGAAGGCTCGAATAATCACCACATTGATATCCAGACGTAAGACCTCCGGAGTTGGCAAGGCAGTAGTTAAGTAACAGTACTTACGTCCACTAACGTCCACTAACGTCCACTAACGTCCACTAACGTCGACTTGTTCCGTCAGTCACGCTCTTATTCGTATGAATGCGTCTAGTAAAGATCTGGCTTTGACCGCCGATGGTTCTTGACCTCCGCTTCAACACTGGAGTTACCATCCCTTAAGTGTCAGTTAGTAGATCTATGTCAACATTCTTTCTAAACAAGAGGTCGCGTTTACTTTAAATATAACTAGGTACGTACCAAAAGCAATTTAAAGAATCGTGGTGATTGTAGAGGTTTATAAATAAGCCTTGAAGGTAGATCTCGTGATGTATGTTGTTTTGGTATATACTTTTCGATGCGAAAGTGGAAACGACGAATGCAATCTACATTTCTTCAATGAGAATTGTAAAATAATCCTTGCAGACGAAACGTAATGCATGGGGTTAGACATAAGCTGATGGCGAATCCAAAAATATCCACTATTTACTGTTGTGTTAATTGCATGATTCTCGGTGAATGTTCCAGGAGTATGTGCATGTGCTAAGTCTCTATCTATGTCTCCGTCTGTCTCTTCCGTCCTCGCTCTCTCTCTCCCTCTCTCTCTCTTCATATCTCCCTTTCTCTCTCCACCTCTCTCTCCCTCTTTCTTCCTCACTCTCTCTTCATATCTCTTTCTCTCCCTCTCTCTCACTCTCCCTCTCCCTCATTCTCTCCATCTCTCTCTCCCTCACTCTCCCACTCTACCTCTCTCCCTCTCTCCCTCTCTCCCTCACTCCCTCTCTCTCTCCCTCACGCCATCTCTTTCTCACTCACTCTCTCCCTCTCCCTCTCTCTCTCTCGCCCTCTCTCTCTCCCTAACTCTCTCTCACTCACTCTCCCTCTCTCTCCCTCTCCCTCTCTCTCGCTCTCTCTCTCTCTCTCTCTCTCCATATCCCCCCCCCCGCGCGCACCAGACCCACCCCCGTTCTGTGGATACTGCTTCCTGCTTTTGAAACCATTTTGTTTATATATATATACGTGTATATTATATTATATTTTTGGATTGTTAAATAATTAATATATTCCATATCGACGAGCAAAACTGCAGGCATTCTATTCAAAGCATGTATAACTCGCAGCGGTTGTTGATCAAATAGGATCTCTGGGATCTCACGCTAACTGGCATTTTGGGAGCTCGTTATAATTCACCATGGGGTATCATTTCTCTCATTATTCTCTGTATCAGTCAAATAATACTCTGTAATGGAATGTATGAGGCTCACGTGTCGCAGAATAAGCCGGCGTACATCCAGGATCCAGCGATCTATTAACTATATCTGACTATACTAAGTATACCGGAATCATGCACGATTCTATTAATCTATTTCAACTAATTCCAATGCGGGCTAGGTACACCAAGTACATGTATACGGGTTATGTATATACTAAGTATGCATTCTGAGTACACGGAAGCTAATCTATCCATTTCAACTAAATATAATGCGGGTTATGCATATATTTATGAAATGACCTGAAACAATAGACATTTATTACATATTTTCTTGACATTCATATCTAATTGCGTCCATAATTATGCTGACCATAATGTCCGTATCTAATATTTAATGGCTTAACATTAGATTCAAATAGTCCGTGTATGTATTGATTGGTTGACATATATAGCATTGCGATGAAATAGACCTTGAATTTTACCAATTACGAGGTGAACTGTTGAATACCTTGCCTACGAGAGGCTAAATTGGCCATAATTATGGTTGTAATTGAAATAATGTATTATCGTATAATTCAATGCGGGATCCATTGCTCAGGGTAAGGTGTTCTTGGATGACATTTGATGTGTAACACATAATGTCTCACGAATGAGCTTGAACTGTGATATTGAGCGATTGTGTTCCAGTGTTGGTTGGTTAAAATAATGGTATCAAAATAATGATTATGAACTAAAACTTGAATTATTTTGTTTCAATGGAAACTAAAGGTCCTCACAGAGGCGATCGAAATATCGTCACACCAAAATATTCTATAGAAAGTTGTCGTTGCGAATTTTGCTTTTGGTCTGCAAGCATAAAGATAAGTTATTAGGTTTTATCTCAGAACGTAACTCGCCGAGTTTGTCGCCGCGACATTCGCTTATTGTATGCAATAATCTTAACTCCGTGTAGGTTACTAATATATAGAATCAAATTGATTTTAGCATGAACATAGAAATTGGTCTATTTAGAGAGTGATAATTTGGATGTAGTTTGTTTCATATTTCGACGCGTTGATTACGTGAAAATTTATATAATAATATAAATTAGAAGTTATCGCAACTAAGTGACGTATAAATGAAAATTAGATATCCATTTTCATCGCTAATAAATTCCTTGTATTGTGTTTTGGTATGCCCACTAATCCATATATTCTGACAGGTGTCACAGAAGACATGCGCAGTAGAATAATCTACAGTTTCCGCTACAAAGCGTATCTAGTGTATTGGATTTTAATTTGCATTGGCTATCTGAATATCTGTGACTGTAGATGAGATGATACTACATGTATTTCCAGGAATGTGTGTGCGTGTGTGTGTGCGTGTGTGTGTGTGTGTTCCCCTCTCTCTTTCCCTCTCTCACATACACTCTCTCTCTCCCTATCTCCTCTCTATCTCGCACGCACGCACGCACACACACACACACACACACACACACACACACACACACTCTCTCTCTCACTCTCTATCTATAT
>JAVCKZ010092847.1:0-10000 GCA_034780755.1 Lepetodrilus elevatus | reverse complement strand
TGCCCTGTATATATCATACTAGGAACCAATCAATTTGCAGTCAGTCAACAGTGAAATACGCACTATCAGTTGGCCTGGATTTCAACATGTTTTCACATCATGTGCTCTACTGTCATGTATTGCTTGGTATACAAATAAAGTATATCCTCTTTTCTGACACGAGCGTAACGCGTGTCACACCTTGTCGACAAATACTGTAGTATACTCCTTTTTGTGTAGAACACCTGCCAGATTGGAATGTACTCCCTTACGTCTTACACAAGTACTACAATGTAGCCTATACGTATGCACCAATACAGCGCTTATCATGTCTGCGCTTGCTTTACTTGACTTGCGTTCAGCTTTCAAGAATAAGCCATGGTTTATTGGATCCAGCAAGGAAAGCCTCATGACAAGGCACATTTCATTATTTTTCTCCCCATGCAACATGAATCTGAACACACACGAAGTCCATATACATATTTCGGCATTTTTTAATATTCATATTTATACAAAATATAACGAGTCAACAATTGTAACAGTTTTGGTCAGAATACATACATGTCATCAAGTTTAGAAACGTGCTTAATTTGGTATATACGACACGTGGACATTCCATTCACCTTTCTCGACGTGTAGTATTGTTATGCATGTATACTTAATTGATGAAGTAGGACATATGGCGAATTAAATGAGTTTGTTTTACAACAAATGCAAAGGTAATGAAAGTCAATAATTACATATAATTGGTCTTACATAAATGAGAAAGACGAAAGAAACGAAATATGATTTGTTACATCGGGTGTGTCATGTCAAATTAGTATTGATTATTATGGAGAAATGCAGTAAAAGAAAATCAAATTAAATTTGGAATCTCAGAATTAAGCTACTAGGAGGGGAATATGAAATTCGATAAGAATTGAAACAAGAAATGCAACAGAAACGAACTGGATACAACATCAGGCTTTCTGGTTTTTTAAACTGTATACACACATAAAGTCACTGCCAACGGTTCAGCATACTGTATACACTATACAGTATGTTGAACCGTTGGCAGTGACTTTATGTTAATGAGACGAGATGTGTGAGACTGCAGAAAAGATATGAAACAGGTTGAAGGTTTGGATGAGGAACCATAGTGACGAATTAATGGAGAGTTACCGGTAGGACTGGACTATTTATAGGCTATTTAAATGATATGTGTAGTACTTTACGGAAGTAGTTTGAGGGAGGGTATATCATCATTAATTATGCAAGAAGCTAGGGCTATGGTTTTAAAACCCCTAATGAGCGAGACAGAGAGAGATGGCGAGAGAGAGAGAGACAGGGAGAGAAAAAGAGAGAGAGACAGACACTGAGTGAGAGCGATATACTGAGAGTGGGGAGGGAACTGGTGCAACTCATGATAGGGAATGTGTCAAGCTTGGCAGTGGTGTATTTTAATGTTTTATATTTTAATGAATGAACCGGAATGAATTTTGATACGAAAATATAAACCATGTCAGTGGTACTGTGTTGCATATATATCCATCATAGCTCTCAAATCAAACCAGTCTTCTGAAATCTATTGCAAATTTGGAATGTCCTAAATTTCGATTATGTTGAATTCGTTTGTCCATGTATTTAGAAAGAAACATGTACATTTCCATTTCCATTCAGAAATTGGTCTACAGACTAGCACGAGATAGTTCATATGAGATCAGTTGTCTCCCAGTAGTTTGGGATCACTTGCCAAGCACTTCACAAATGTGTCTTTAGTGGCTCGGGAAGAGTTAGCAGTATCAAACTGCAGCCATTTATTTTGGTCATAACTGTTAATGGTTCCTGCATCGCACAGATATCACAGACAGAACGTTCAGCTTTGAGCTGACAGAGTCAACATGGCAGCCATCCGAACCATCAGCAAGTCCTTGTCTTACTCGGAGGCAGCGGACATTGATTATGCACTTCCTTTGACGTCACATTGCACGTCATTGAATTATCGGAAATAATTTCGGATTTATCACAGAGAAGCGAAATACACTTCGCCACAAGAGAATAGTCGCCCCTTGAAAGTCGTTTTCCTTTATGGAGCTTGCTATTTTATTCAGTAGATTTAAACGTCAATTGTTTCGTTTGTAGTATGGCACATGATTTGGAGATCCACGAAGTCATCATGACCCATACGAGCACTCGAGGTCTTCGTTTATCAGAGCTTCTTCCAGAACGTCCTTCCACTGTTCATACCGCGGAGCACACTGCAGCACTGGCTGACCCAGTCGGACCCTCCCCGTAAACAGGAACTGACCCTCCCCGAGTCTGATGCCGCACCGGAGGGGGACGTTGACCACCCCCTTCAGTTCGTGGGGGCGCTTCCAACCCTCTGGCTTCCGGAATATAGCCTCCTTCTGAGACAAGAGAGTTCTGACTGAGACTTTGATCTTGGACATGTCGTCTGCTTCATCATGGCTGACGTCATCCATGCTCCCAACCACCACTGAAAGAAGAGAATATAGAGTCTTACATATATGATAAATTGATTTTACAAGTTGTGCCGTATCTTATGTTGTTGAAAGATTATGTCGTCGATTATTTGCTACAGAAGCAGGAGTTGTGCATGGGACATGAAAACTGCAATTAAAGATTAGCTGACCGATTTTACAGCGCAGCCTCTTAAACATTGCTCGGTTACCTAGATTAATATATATGTATTCATTTATGACTCAGAAAGAAACTGATATATTCACTTATCTACTGAAACCCTTACTCATCATGTCAAAGCCACGCAATTCAAAATGCTGGGTATCGTTTCTCGAAGCTCTCATATTCACTTTGAGGTCATAGCGCTTTCGTGAGTGCACGATCCCCATGTATTAGAGATGGCTATGAGAATCCTTATGGTCTCGTAGTAGATACGAGAGCTTCGAGGAACACCCTGGTGTTAACAGAATGTGACTAATAAGTCGTCAATATTGACATTGCTCATTCATACAATAACAAAATGAACTAACTCCGCCGAGGCAACCACTTACCAATGAATATGACATGCACCCAAATTGACATTTTGATGTTACTCTTTAAATACGTTTAACATGCGGCATTCCAATATTGGGCCATTAACTTTAGCTTGGTCTTCTCTGATATATACACTTCAGAGTTCTATTATACTAGCATTCGCTGACTCACAACACAAGAAGTTTGACGAGCGTGCGTACCCTCTTTAATGACTAATACCCTTTCCGGTGGGCCGCACACGTGTGAGCAAGTATAATGTGTTTATGTGCGGGGCTCATTCAGCTCACCTATGTGTCGGAACCGCAAGATGAAATCAGCAAATCAGCAACAATAGTAGTACGCGCGTTAGCAGACGACAAAACACATTACCGGATTGAACGGTTGCGTTTGAAGGTAACATTTGGATACATATTTCGAAAGAAATGTACAGCTATGCTCATATTGACCCGGGCAGACCGTTCCTTGTAGTTAGACACGGTCTCAGTGATGTTAAATCCATCGTGGATGAGGGTCTGTCTTCAGGTATTGGAGAGCTATCCGAGCGGAAGGAACACGGACAAAACTAGCGCTCGTTATGCAACACGCATCGCGGACTTTCTGTAGTTAGGGTATCAGTTCTGGGTGCATGTGACTTTAGAAGGGAGGGTATCGGGCACACTATCCACCCGATTTACAAAAGCAACGTTCTGGCTTGCAACTGTTCTGCCACGGGGAACATATTTATTGACCTAGCTACTAGCGTGCCCGGGTATATAGTGAGGTGTCGGTTTCTTGTCCCCATTATGGATTTGTGACAGAGATGTCAGAATACAGGAAATGGGCAGTTGTGGGTGAGACCGCCAAAGTAGTTCCATCAGAAATCATCGGGTATTTATGCTTTATTCCGGTATACATAGTAGGCAGTTCCGAAAGTGTCGGGTACGAGTAGAAATCCATAAACGTGTCTCCTTCGACAACGGTTTAGACAGTGAGTAACGGAACTGACAAAATAAAAAGTTTTTAATGACGTCGTAATTGTATGTAATTAGTCCGAGATGGTGAGAATTCTGCTCGTATTTCTAGAACGATGAAGCGCTTTCAAAGGAGAAATTAGTGAGGAAGCTCCGCCTGAACCGACAGCGCGAGTCTTGTCTATTGTATTCACGACACAGACGCGTCCATATGTGCATGTTATGTTCCGACTTGCAACACTCACCAAAATCACTGGAACAATACGCTCGCAACAATTCTTTGTTGGTACACGGACGGCATTCTGAAACAAACAAAACCGACATTGTCATCAATTCTAATACTTCAGAAATGAATAATATCCAAAAGGATTCGAACCTTAGGTTATGGTCCATTCAGAGGTTTGATAACATTGGACAGCTATACAACAAGTCTCAACTCGCCAAAGCAAACATTTCAGCGTCAAGCCGCTGCATTCTCAATTTCCCTAACACCCTATTTCAATTACTCATAACTCTCGATATCGTTGCGATTTATTCTACACATCAAACATGAGTGCTTTGAAAGGAAGGAATTCTGCAGTGGTTTAAAAGTACCTGTTGCATAAAGAAATGACTACCGGTAACCGCTGATGAATGCGCGTGTGAAGAGGGGGCTTTCGAGAGGACGACAGGTTCCCAGGGATTCAAATATCCTCGACATCATTGAGGGTGGGAGAGAAACAGGGAGTGCCCTGATCCACAGCTGATGATTTACGAGGGAGTCAAAGTCTATTTCTTCATATAACAAGTGCATGGTTGCAGGTATTCATGTCCATTATGAGATGATAAAATAAACAGGAAGATTTTCATTTAAATCAGAAATCCCCCTAAACCCTAATTTGCCGGGGAAAGCCAGATTTAAAAAACCCTCTCAAACAGTGTCAGTTTGCTAAAAAAAATAGCTGTCGAAGGTTACAAATCGTTCTCTTTCCCAAACTGTAAACATTTGCCTTCATGTCAGTCTAGATCAGACCCCCCCCCCCTTTCCAAAAACGTAAATGCCTCATTTATGGTTCATGTATTCTCGCATCCCCATTCCACTAATGAAACATCAAGAAGGGGAAGCACGTGATACCAAAGTAACATTTCTCAAAATTAAAGCAAACTCCTATTTCCTTCCAAAGAAGAGGCTTCATCTGGCATAGCTCTTTATTACCGTTATTCAATGTATCTTGAATCCACTTGTCACTATAAACCACGTTGTAAATACAAATTGTGGACACCATAAACCATAGTCAAACAAAAGCTGACTATTCTGAAGAAATTATTACGATAACAATTCTCTCATCCATCAGCTTCAGTCTAGCGTTATCGATGCCATATTAACCATTAGTTATCACTAATCTTAGTTATAGGCAATAAAGTAGAATATCGCTAAGGCGTTGGTTGGAAACACAATCAGTGAATCCACTGGCTTTCCCAAACAAAACAACGATCACCAAAGTACTATATCAATCGAACCCAGTCATCAAACCGTTGTTGTACTTGTCACTACACTTGGTATTAGATTCTAGAAAGGCAGACCCATAAACACGATCCATTTATTAGTTAGTCCTTTGTCCTCGCACCTGTTTGCTCAACAGCCGAGAGAAACTTTCTACTCCCGCATTACTGTTACCCTCCGAATAATAGCAACTGGGTATCAAGCCGAGGAGTCAGCACTAGGCCATCGCTCGCTTGAACTAGATCTTGTCTTATGAATAGGTAAGAAAATCTCTAGCGCACCGCACCGCTGACGACACGGATATATTGTTCATGCCTCAGGTAGGTCGCGGGTGATTCACCCGACCCACGAGCGGAGAACGCGCTGGTCAAGACAAGACTGAAGTGGGGTGGAGGAAGGGGTGGGGGGTCAATTGGCGTTCTACCCGTTTGTCCTGCAGCAGGTGAGAGATGGGCAACGAGGGACGCTACCCTCCCACAATCAGATCAGCCAGACTGGGGGACGATTACCTTCTCTTATAACACCATTCCCACACATTGGGCCCAGTTCAACAATGTGTCCATTATGTACAGAGATGCGACTTCTGAAGGAACTCATCATCAGAAGCGGCTGGAGGATGCCCGGGGTGTCCATTATTAGGGGTCTTACACACCTCCAACATACAGCTGACTGACTAGATACACTATACCACTACACGTATCCCCGGCCAGCAAAGTACATATTTACGCCTATTTAACGTATGGAGGTCCGACCTGCACGTTAACTACGGTTAAAGATCCCTGCTGAGACTGTCTAGCTAGGACTGCAATAACCTTGTAGGTGATTTGATGTCGGTGCCTGGGGGAGTTTTTTAAAGTGTTTCAACCGAACAAAGATAATATATTTACATTAGGATGCCTTATTTCCTAAGCCATAAGACTGTCCACAGACTATACAGAGTACCTCCTCTGGATCTTTTTGTCGTCCTCTACCCTGGCTTCACGATTCTCAGCCTATAAATATGTCTATGAAATGTTCAGCACCAAGAGTAATAACAAAATGGCTTACGTTTTATTGCAAACACATGACCTCCCGACGACAACCTGATTGTAACACACCATTGGTGCCAATGTGATTAACTGAATGGTTTTAAGGTTTGTGTGTCAAATGTATTCTCACCTTCCATTGGACTGGAATACAGCGAACTATCCGTCCTCTCTACGTCATAGTTGACCTTGACCTTGGCAACACCGCCATCGTCTTCGTCACGTTCCGTTTCCATGTATAACCGTAACGACCCGGAACCGGAAATGCAATACTCTTTACTCCGACCTCTCGTAGTAAAAAGGTGAGATAACCTCACTTCAACATCGTCTAATATTTTTAACTTATAATTCCCTGGAGTCCTTGAAAGTACTTCTTGTGAAACTATGGTTTTAATGTTGTCACTTTGAACACGGAAACAGAATCTATAATCTCCAGAATGCCCAGGGTCAAGCTCCAATCGAATAGCGCCGTATGAACTGAGCCAAGTTATCTGTCCTTCTCGACATTTAGGTTTGACGTTGATGATAGCCTTGTCCCCCGTCCCAGGATCACTGAAAAACAAAATAAAAACAGTTAAATATTAACGTGATTGCGAAAAGGATAATTAAACATTGTTATTACACAGAGAATAACATAACATGGCTACGCTCATAAAAGGAACCAATTATCAATGAAGCATGAAATATCGTAATTTGTTTATAATATATTACAATACACGCCAAAGAAGAAACGAGAAAGTAAATTAGAAATTCAATTTTGCATTCCGTAAATTATTATGGCAGAGGAATCATCCCGTTTCGCTGGAATACTGTTTATCCTTATATTATGAGTGAAACACGAGCAAGACGTCAAGTTTAATGGCGGCCATCTTCTCCCGGATACCACATAAACGACACCTTCTGTCAAAATGACATAAACTTGAAAGAGACCCAGCCATGAAATTACTTTCCTTCCTCATAAACTAGAGTCGGGTCTAAATTATGGAAATATTTAATGTTAATATCTGAAACTTCAGTGGAGGGACATATCGCCCTGGCGTCCCTCCATGACAATTGGCATACCATCGTCAACCCCCTGGCTTAGCAATGTAGCCTTAATAATATGAACTGCACAGGTCGTCCTAGCAACCGATTGTCTTTGGTCCAGCGCACATCTGTCCTAGAGGAATGTCTATTGTAAGCGGTAGGTGTAGGGGAAACCTAGCAACAATAGCATTGGGCATTACTTGTCCACAAGAACTAAAGTACAAAAAAAGTAAGACTACATGATATCACGAAATCGTATATAAAACAGTGTAACTCTCATGTAACCATAACCCCTACCTTTGCATTGATGTAGTCTACGGTAAAGGTTGGAGTTAAGGTTACATTAGATTCGCGTCGTTTAGTACAGGGCAGACCAAGTGGATTAGTTTAGGCCCATTAGTTTGGTCGTTGACAAGATTTGTGTGTAGAAGTTTGGAGCAGGGGATGCATTGGGTAAATAGGAACTAACGCAGAAAGCACGAGAAGAGTTGTAAACTTGTGCTTTAGCTTCCAGAGACACACCTAACAAATACTGACATGGAAATTTAAGAAGATACAATGTCCTTTGCATTTGAGACAATGCGCAGGAAAAATCACTCGTTACCTTCACTGACAAATACGTTATATGTTATTTCTTGTTGTGTTATTAATTCACAAGAGAAGTACTAAATCAGTTTTGTTTGTAAATCCTCAATTCCGACTTCACTGACAGCAAAGAAAGTCTTTCTTTATTTACGAGTTGCTTTAATTTCCAAATTGCGTTATTGCGTTGTCGAGGAAGGTAGCTGGTAAGTATACACATACATGTTCGTGATAAGGGTAGGTGATAGTATCCTACAGGTTGGGACAAATCTCAACTTTCCCTATCCACAAACCTAAGACGTCTGGGATTGCACACTGAAAGAACATGAGCGTGTGTAACTGATCCACTAACGATCTCGGTTCTAATTTAGTTGAGATTCGTGTCACCATTAGGCCAGGCTAACACGCGAAATAGAAAACTTTAATTAGGTTATTTGAGCGAGTTTCCGTGCTACGTACGATTAGACTGTGTTCGGTGGCCAGTCAACCGATCGCATTGCGTGACGGACTGAGGTGCGAGGCACAGAGGACAATACCAGTGCTATCGTTCATCAAACTATCTCCTATCTTTTAGAGGAGACGAGAAATCCTAGTACAGACAACATGTAGATTACAGCAGTCGAAACTAACCAACACTATCGCATCTTGGAGGATCAGTAACACGTATTGAGGCAACATATCCCGTAAACATACATAAAAGAGACAGGCAAAGTGAGTCGCCTTGCTGCAGACCTCGACGAATGTTTTATTTTGCGTATGTGTATGTATGTATTTCCTTCCGCTCATTACGGGCGTAGTATTTTCGCAATGATAGCGCATTAATACAACTAAAAACAGTACGATTTGGCCTAGGCATGAGAAGATAATATGTTCTTTGTTTTTACTACTGTACTACCGGTAGACGGAATATGTATGTACACGTGTTCTGGAAAATGGCTCAAAACATATTGTTGTCTTGGGTTCCGTTGCACAGGATGATCGTTGCGCCATGTGAGTAGTAACTCCACAATCTGAATACAGATAATGTAGGCTTTTCTAGGGCTAGGATCGTTGTCAAAATGGGGCGAATAGTTTCAATTTCTTTTCATGTGACTTTAATTGAGTCGGGTTTATTTGCACCATCCAACGCCGGGTGGGCAGTACCAGGACATGACAGGTACCGGTAATTTCACAGGACAAACTTATGCCGTATTGGCCTAGCTACAAGCAATTTAAAAGCACGACTAGTTTCGAATAATTAAAGACATTTTTCAAATTCACGTAAACAGATCTTGTTTTCATTCTACCCAATTAATCCCAGGCTGATCCAGCGTGTAGGGTCGTATTGACCCCGGTCGAGGAGAACAAGCAGCACCGCTCTCGGCCTTGTTTGTGCTGATGTAACAAACTTTCAGCGTACACTTTGACAAGTGAACATGTAATTCCGGATCCAAACAGGCGACTGAAAGGAGTGATTGCCCGATTCAATCAGGCAGGTTTAGAGTTACCACAGAATCACGGTCACCCGGAGACGTTATTCGAGGCAGCGTAACCCCGGAGTTCCAGGTCTGAAATAACTCCACTCCATGTGTTTACACATGACAAGAGGTTGAGATGGTTTTTAGCTTGGAAAGATTACGAATCCTATTTATGCATGTAAAGTGCGTGTTATGACAAAGAGTGGGTTTACACAGGGAAGCGTCAATCCCCTTCTTAATCTCGACTTCATTATGCATGTCTTACTTAACGAGACTGAATTACGTATTGTGTATTGAAGAACTCGTCGTATGAGTTGTCGTAGGACTTCTTTGAGACGATCCAGAATTTGCCCATCTACTACAAAGAAGGCCCACTACAATTATGTAGACTTAAACCATTAAACTAGACTGAATTAAACTAGACTGAATTAATATAAAATATTATTATTGTTGTCATTTGCACTGTATATATACCTCACATGTAAATCCCAACTTTGTTAATTT